>JARYGA010031066.1:0-42834 GCA_030545235.1 Helianthus tuberosus
TTTTCCGCCAATAAAATACTTTATTTCTCTAATTAGTTATAAAACACCAAAATGCCACAAACGCCAAACACCAAAACTATAATAATTTTCTTTAATCACATATTATTAAAAAAAACTCCAAAAATTACTGATTGTATAAAACATGGTGTAAGAGAATAGAACAAATTATGTTTGATATATATGTTTCAAAACGCCATAATTGTCACACCCTGACTTTTGTAGAAGTGTGATTATGCGTGACTTGCTTAATATCATTGCATTCAACCATAACAAACAACTATATGATAAAACTCATGATGTTCATCCATAATTAAGTTTTCAAAACCTTCCAACCATCATTGTTTTAAATCCAAATACAGACTTCAAGTTAAGAATACAACACAAACAGAGTTTTAAGTTCCATAAGGACTTGACACGATACAACGATAAAACAAGGCTTTGAAATGATGTCTTATCTAGGATGAGACTTCCATTCCAAACCCTACAAAAGATGGGATGACATCATTTATTACAGACAATACTTGAAAACCTTCAACGCCCGCCAGATCCATTTCAATTCCCTGAAATACATGTAGTTTGAAAACATCAACAAAAGTTGAGCGAGTTCATTTGTTTTGTATGTGTGCACGAATAAACCTTGTAATCATTGTAAGTATGCATTTGTAAACCCCGGTATGAAAGCAACAAGGAAACAAATCAATTAATGGTTTGCAAAGCCATTAATATGTGTGACGTGATGCAGGAAGGCTCAAACCTAGCGGATTTTTGTACCGGGCTTCAGGCTGGAAGACACAGTCACCTCATGGGCCAAATCCCGGTCCTCATAGGTAGGGCTCGCAACACCCAGATAGATCTATCACTCATATCCCTCGGTCCTACTATGAGGATTAATGGTCTTAAGCGTTGTACCCACCACTCACATGATCTAACAGTTCATTCCTTAGCTAACCATACCAAATATAAACGTTTGTAAACAATTTGTAACATGTACTTCACCCTCGAAGTTATAAAACTGAAAACAGTTAAAAGAAAAGGGGGACATGAACTCACAGTCTTGCATCTCGAATCCGGTGTAACTCAAGCTGCTACTCGATCACACGACTACATACAAACGTGCTAAGGTTAATTAGACGGATGGGTCGTGCCTTGACCTTAGTCTTAATTAGTGTCTTTGAGTTACGTTTCTTTGTGTCATAAGTATTATTCCAAAGTATATAATCATTTGTTAAAATAATAAATATTTTAACTTAAACTATATTTATTAAAATTTGGAACAATTAGTTAAAATAATATATTTTAACTTGACACTTTGGATACTTATACATGTATATCTTCCCCAAGGATGGGGGTATTCATACTCGTATTCTTAAACTTGTATATTTTTGCCAAGTATCAGTGGCGTATTCCGGTGTATATTTATACGTATGAGAATACGTATTTTTATTATATTTATTAAGTATTCTTATACTTAATTTTTGTATTAGTATTTACGGAATAATATTTCTAATAAAATTTCACCAATATATATTCTTAAAATATATATTTTAAGAAAACTTACATAGAAAAATTATCTATAATTTTTCTCTTGGCAGAAATAATTGTATTTTCATTTAAACCTCAAAAATAATATATTTTCAAGTTTAACTTAGAAAATATTTATAAATCCATTTTTTCACTCAAAAATAATGTATTCTAAATTTGTTTGAGAAAATATATATTTTCTTTCAAAAATAATATATCTTCTAATAATTCAAGAAAACATATATATTTTTCCTTTACTAAAAAATAATATATTTTCTTCTTGTAAAAAATATGATATATTTTTGTAACAATTATAAAAATCATATTTTTGTTTTCTTGATCTCCAAAATACCGTTTACTAAAATATACTTATGAATTTAATTCCAGAATATTTTGTGTAAGTTATATTCCTTGTTCGGTTTCGCCAATTTTTGGGTGTAAATTATATATTTATTTCTTGGAATTTTGGTAATATTTTGTATTATAATTCTTGGTATTTTGGTGAGCTATATTATTTCAAGTCCTAAAATAATATAACTAATACACATAATATACAAATAATCACACACATGGTGACATCTAAATATATAGTCTCCTAAATACATATTTAGTCACTTTTATTATCAAAAACCAACCTCCAATATTTTGTAATTTTTGTAACAAAATTTATGGCAAACTTTATATGAAAATCCATGGTTTAAATATACTTGTAAATATTTGTTTAAAAATATTTTTCTAAGTGTTTAATTTCTAGAAAAAAAATTGCCATAGTTTCCCCTTAAAAATGGAGGTTTCCATGCTTTCAAAGCATATCATTTTCTTTTATAAATCATCACAATTCATTAACAAAGCAAACAATACTTACCAAGTGCCAAAATCAAGCCATAATCACTACTTCATGAACTTGAAAATTTATAAAAATTTGTAGTAACTTGGTAGTGTGTTTAGTAAGCTTAGTTACCCTTTAAAGTGTGGTTATTTGTTTAAAAACATCATTCTTGAAGATTTTAGATGTTTACATCTTGTAAAATGATTTTCTAAAAATGTTTCTTCTTGAATTTTTCTTGGTAATAATATGTTTCGACACTTGAATAATCACTAAAAAAGTGATTAGTTTCTTTAAGAACCAAATTTATGTAAATCTTGTATTTTAACTTAGTTTCTTGAGAAAATTATTTTTGAAATCACATATTTACAAGACTTACATTACACTTTGATCATCATTATTCAAGAATAACATTTAACCTCTCAAGTTCATGTTTCACATAAGGATGATCATCTTGATTTATAACATAATCATCCTCTCATCTTGCTAGATTATGTCTTTAATCACCATCTAGCAAGTTCATATGATGTTTAACATCATTAACACAAACAATCAACAATCAAGAAGCATAATAACACTTAAACAACATAGACCATCATGATTTTTAGTCTTATGTTAAAGATTATGTTCTTGATCTTTAGTGTTCTTCATGATTAGTTACTTGTATCATCTTTTAACCAACTAAACAAGATGTAAAATGGGATTAGGAAGGTCTTACTACTAGCACAAGGCTAGGGATGATGTTCAAGAAGATGAAGATGATGAACTTGGTGGTTAATAGCACTTGCAAGAGGTCCTTTACTCCCCAAAGGCTCCAAGCTCCTTAAACAAGCTTCTTACACCTTATGATCACTTGAGATTGGATGGAAATGAAGTGAAAGTGGTGGTGGTGTGCTTGGTTGTTCTCTGCCGAAACTAGAGAAGGAGAGGGAGAGAGTTTTGTTGTGAAGTGTTTTGATGAGAATGAGAGAATGAGACTAATGGTTAACATAAATAACTTCCAACAAGTTCTAATCCTTTGGTTCATGTGTTATCAAAAGTGCTAGACAAGATCAAATATAATAGGCAAATAAAATCTAAGGTGGGGGCCACCTTGTAACCGTGAATATGAGGGGGGGGGGGGTCTTGGTTAGCTTGTAAAGATTAGTTAGTTTATCTAGTTAGATAATAAGGAGTTTAGTTAGGTTATAAGTTGTTATGATGTTATATAGTGTGTTATGATGTTCGGGGACCA
Source organism: Helianthus tuberosus (assembly GCA_030545235.1). Taxonomy (NCBI): domain Eukaryota; kingdom Viridiplantae; phylum Streptophyta; class Magnoliopsida; order Asterales; family Asteraceae; genus Helianthus; species Helianthus tuberosus. Next base: position 3,582 of record JARYGA010031066.1, read on the forward strand.
TAACTAGCTTGGAAATGATAAAACAATGCATCTAGTGAAAATTTGGTGTTTCGGGTAGTGTCCGGTTGTTCGGTTGGTTACCGGTTCGTTAAGGTGCTAAACTATGCAGTTTAGTGTGCTTTATGTTACCTTTTGTGACAGTTTTGATTCCCGACACTTAGGAAAGCATTCTGGACCATTTAACCATAATTCTGCATAATATTAAGTTGTTTAAATGCCGATTTTTGCTGAATTCTGCAGAATTCTGCAGTTTATGTGAGTTTTAGGCACTTTCCGGCACTTAAACTATTTCTAGGAAGGCAGTTTTATGATCCTTACTTTCCTACACACTATACTAGTGTAACTCTTGGTTTCTGGCACATTCAGTGTCTCAATACCATGTCTGTCTATGTACTGAACTCCGTCAGCATTTTTCTGATTTGTCTAATAACTGTGCTATCTCTGTTTCGTGCATCATTTGAATCAATAAAGTGTTGCATGCAATAATGATATGACATTATGCAATATGTGATGCACATGTATGTATATGACGATAATCAGAAAGCAATTCATGTCATTAATTTTAAATCGGCACAGTCATTAAAACATTAATCATTGTTTAATTATTCTACGGATACATGGAATTTTGACAATTGTCACATTCTCCCCCTGTTAAGAAAATTTCGTCCCGAAATTTTAAGTTGTACTAACGTTTGCAGGGGAGTTAGGGAACAAATGCGGATATTTTGCTTTCATACGATCCTCACGCTCCCAAGTAAACTCTGGGCCGTGACGTGCGTTCCATCGAACCTTGACAAGCTTAACACTACTCCTTCGAGTCTTGTTAACCTTCCAGTCTGTAACCTCAACCGGCTCTTCAGTGAAGTGGAGTGTGTCGTCTATATGCACTTCATCCGCAGGGATGACAACTGTCTCTTGTGTTGGACTTTTCTTCAGATTAGATACATGAAATGTATCATGGACACCATGTAGTTCCTCTGGTAGCTCCAACTTATACGCTACAGTACCAACCCTTTCCAATATTCTGAATGGCCCGATATAACGTGGGTTTAACTTACCATGCTTCCCAAAGCGTGCTACACCTTTCCAAGGTGAGACTTTTAATAAAACCATATCACCCACTTCGAATTCCAAAGGCTTTCGCCTTTGATCCGCATAACTCTTCTGTCGATCACGAGCCGCCTTAATGCACTCTCGGATCTGCATGATCTTATCAGTTGTTTCCTGGACCAGTTCGGGACCGACCATCTGTCTATCACCTGCATCTGCCCAGCATAACGGCGATCGGCACTTAAGTCCGTAGAGAACCTCGAACGGTGCAGCTTGGATGCTTGTATGGTAGATGTTGTTATAGGAAAACTCAACCAGAGGCAGATGAGTATCCCAACTGCCACCTAAATCCATCACACAAGCACGTAGCATATCTTCTAGCATTTGAATGGTTCTCTCGCTCTGTCCGTCAGTCTGCGGGTGAAAAGCTGTACGTAAATTCAGCTGTGAACCAAAAGCTTCTTGGAAGGATTGCCAAATCCTTTACACAAACCGTTCATCTCTGTCTGATATTATCGAGATAGGCACTCCATGACGTGCAACTATCTCTCTGAGGTAAAGCTCAGCCAGCTTACCAGTGTTATCCTTCTCTCTAATCGGTAAGAAGTGCGCAGACTTTGTTAACCGATCTACGATTACCTAAATCGTATCATGTCACATCCCCCATCCTGGTGTTACCCGTTCTAGGAGCCGCGGGACAGAAACCCATGGTATTTATTGTTTGAGTTGACAACAGAAGTTTAACAGGATCTTTTAAAACTTGAAAATGCCAAATTATTTTATTTCATAAATTGGGACCCCCATAATTTACAGTAAGGGTAATTTCACGAGGAAATCCCTTGTTTTACAAAACATGTTTATTTATTTTACTGAGCCACCACTTCAAGCTTGTTAGTGCTCCATAGCACGTTTTCCTTGATTCATAGTAAGTCACCTGAAACATGTTTTGAAAATATTTTATCAGCGGGGAAATACTGGCGAGTCATTCAGGTTAAATAAAACGACACCTTAGTTATAAATTACATCATAAGAGCGATTACAATGGCAACTATCTTATTTTTATCTGGCGCCGTGTCACACCCTGGTGACGATGGTCATACCACTATTGGGTCCTTTCACCCAAGTAGTGATGATTATCATTGTTAGGTTTGCTAACCTAACAGTGAGAAATTAGTAATGTGCACAATACCCCACTAGCCAGTGATTAAAGATAACCAAGACTTAATCCCTGTAATTATAACTAGAAAACATTTGGGTATTGTAAAACACTTTTGATAAAAAGAGAATGACTCACATTGCAAGTTTAATTGGGCAGAGTTTAGCCTACTGATAAGCCTGATAACCTAATTTAAACAACAATGCACACGAAACTAGGTCAGTAACTTAATACAACATTTACGATATGCTCACGAAATCAGAATGACAAAGTATAGCCCAAATATGGGCATCACTTAAACATCCATCGGATCGGTTTCAATCGATCGGACATTGCATCGTAGCAGTGATCGAGTTAATGCCCTGTATTCGTAGCAGCGTTTCCCTACTTAAAACTTCGAATTTAGGCAGTATACTTCGTTTTTTCATCAAAACTTTCGAACACAGAAGCAAGTCCCATGCACAGGCAATTTATAGCTGATTTTAAGGTTTTACGCGGCCTGCGTAAACCTTAACTTGAATCTTACGCGGCCCGCGAGGGCCCCTAGTCTACGTGTAGGGCTGGTGTGTCACATGTAGGGTTGCCACGTGTACGGCACGTGGCTTGAACGCTTATCCGGATGATTTTTAAGTTGACGCGGCCCGCGTAAATGTAACCTTATGGTTTACGCGGCCCGCGTGAAAACCAATTTCCTTAATTTCTTGTCTTTTCATGCACATTAGGGTTTCAGGGGTCCGAGTTTTCACTTACGGGTCGTTTATGGATAATTTTGCAGGTCCTTACATCCTCCCCACCTTATTTAAAATCTCGTCCTCGAGATTTACTGAAATAAGTGAGGATATTTTCGCTTCATCTCCGATTCCAGCTCCCAGGTGTATTCGGGTCCTCTTTTTGAATCCCACTTGACTTTGACCAGTACCAATCTTTTGTGTTTGAGAAACTTGACCTTTCTGTCTTCTATCTGGAGTGGTGTCTCTACGAATTTCAATTTTCATTTACCTCTATGTCTTGAAGAGGTACTACCAGGGACTCGTCAGATAAACATTTCTTGAGGTTGGATGCATGAAATCCGTCATGTACCCCAGCTAACTCTTCCTGTAGTTGTAAGCAATAGGCGACCGGTCCTATTCTCTAGATTACTGGGAATGGTCCTACGTAACTTGGACTTAGCTTTCCTTTCTTTCCGAATCGGACTACTCCTTTCCAAGGAGAAACTTTCAAGAGTACCTTGTCTCTAACTTGAAATTCTAGTGGCTCGCGTCAATTGTCTGCGTAACTCTTCTGGCGATCTCGAGCCATTTTCAGTCTTTCCTTGATTTGAGTTATCTTGTCGGTGGTTTCTTGCACTATCTCAGGACCTGATAATTGACTTTCTCCTATTTCTGCCCAACAAACTGGAGTTCTACACTTACGTCCGTACAGTGCTTCGAACGGGGCAGCTTCAATGCTTGAATGATAACTATTGTTATAGGAGAATTCAATCAAGGGTAAATGGTTGTCCCAGTTCCCTCCAAAATCTATCACGCATGCCCTGAGCATGTCTTCCAGGGTTTGGATCATCCTTTCACTTTGTCCGTCTGTTTGGGGATGATATGCCGTACTTAAATTTAGTCGGGTTCCCATTGCTTCTTGGAAACTTGTCCAGAAATGTGAAGTGAAACGACTATCCCTATACGATACTATGGAGAGTGGGACTCCATGTAAGGATACTACCTCGTCTACGTATAACTTGGCTAATCTTTCCATACTAAAAGTTTCCTTCATGGGCAGGAAATGAGCTGATTTGGTTAATCTGTCACACCCCAACCGATGGCGGAATCATCGGGGCGCGGCACTGAGCGAAACAGATTGTTCAGAAGTTTCCATAACAACTATCATCACCATTTAAGTAAAACATTACGTCCCATACCGTAACATAAATAGTCAAACAAGTTATTACAGGCAACATCAAAACCAATATTCTGTTCCGACAACTCAGATTCAAATAAGTAGCAATTGTTTATCTGCTTCTAGAGACCCCTAATAAGTTATCTACAGACAACTATTTGTTGGGCTCTAAAGCTTTATTCTAGCTTCCATTTCCTACCACATATGCGTCCTAAGCACCTGTCACATACGTTAAAATAATGTCAATACATAAAATGTAAAGGTGAGCATACAAGTTTGATAATAGCATATAGAGTTCGAATTCGTTTACGCATAACCAGCACGTACACATAGTGAAATGAAGCACGTTAGTTATCGACACAGATCCATCGATACCAATGACTGCGGGTTGACTGCCCGAGGCAGTTCGCAATACACGATTACCACTGTAATCCATGCAAGTAAAAGATCCTTAACAACCCCCGTGTGAACGGGTGCTGAGTCCAAACTATAGTACTATCGTTGCTAAGGCAGGTAGACAACATTCCATGTGTAAACATAACAAACAAGCATTCATAAGCCACGTATAACATGCATTAATGGTTAAGCGTTAGAATAGCTTGAGTAGTGTGATAGATGTAGTTTGAATAGTTGTAACGTATGTAACACCCAAAAGTGCTAAAGCAAAAAGGGTTCGAGTATACTCACAGCGATAGTGGATTGAAGGGAGCGCTTTACAGCGAGTACGGTTAGCCTGAATAGATTTGATAATGTAACGATAAGTGACGCGTAAAACAGTACAGGTAAGAGTGGGCTGAATGACTGACCGTGCGGATCAATCATCCGTGAGTAGGGGTCATCCGTGCGCATGACCTATCCGTGCGGGTGGTGATACGTACGGATGGCAACGCGTGCGGATAGTGATCCGTTTCGGATAAGCTGTTCGTGCGTACGAGCTGTCCGTGCGCACGAGCTGTCCGTGCGTACGAGCTGTCCGTGCGTACGAGCTGTCCGTGCGGACAGTTGCTTGTGTGGATGAATGTTCAAGTGGATTGTTTCTTCCTAAGATGTGTTTGTGTATGATGGCTTGTGCTTTGAAGTTTTCGTTGTAGCATTTTGAAAACACCAAAGTGTTTCTACCTTTCAAGCCGGCCGCGCGGACGGCGGTCCGTGCGTATGGTAGTCCGTGCGGACAGTCCGTGCGCGCGGGCAGAGGCAATCCGTCCGGATAGTCTGTCCGTGCGTACGTCTTGGCCGTGCGGATGAAAATTGTTGGTTTTCGTTTTAAGGCCTTAGTATCTCATGATCCGAGGAGTAATCCATTCAGAGGTTGTCCGTCCGGATTGCTCGTTCGTCGATACTCAAACCTTGTTTGGAAAGTGGGTCCCAAGGGTAGTCCGTGCGGATCACCACTCGTGCGTATGACCTGTACGTGCGTATGGCTAGTCCGTGCGGACAGCTAGTCCGTGCGGATAGCTTGTCCGTGCGGACAACGAGTCTGGTTGTTCCGTTCGTCTACACTTGGTTTCTGTTGTCGTTTATCGAGACGTTCTGATCACGCAGTAACCACTTAGAGTTGTGTTCCCACCCGCGTGACTAGACCGGTCAGGAACCACCCTAACTCGGCCTGTCGGCGACTCAGAACAGTACTCCCGGTTAACCCCGAAATCAGTTGTCTATGGGTAGAATTCCGGATCTGAAACTAGGGCATTACTATTGACGAGTAAAACACAAGGACTGATCGGATTTGTACCGGTTTCAAGGGTAAAAGTGGGAAAGAACTTTGGTCTATGCCTTTCAACTCTTTTATCCTTAGAAAAGTTTAGATCTAGGTGAGATTATTGTAAAAACTTGTAGAAATCGTTTAGATCTGAGATATTCTAGGTGGAATGAGGCCAAGCATGAAGTCCTTATGAACTTCATGATGACGTCATCCGTGAATACCTCGAATCCGGATAATTTCATGGTTAAAATCGAAGATTCGAAAGATGGAAGTGTGTAGAATCGTGTAGTGATTAAAGATGTACAAGAATTAGTGCAAGATCTTACCTGGATTGGAAGAAATCTGAGAAAAGGTGAAGAATGCGGATGGTTCGGACGTCACTTGCCAAAAGTGGAAAAAGTGGAGAGTGACCCGTGTATTTATAGGATGCCAAAAAGGGAAAGGATGGGTCGTGCGCATGGCACGCACCCGGGTAGGTTACCCGCGCGGATTGGCCATCCGTGCGGACTGGCAATCCGTGCGGATGGGCCATCCGTGCGGATGCCGCCTCCCTTGGTGGATTTGGCGCGATGTTGATTCGGTTTCGTCTTACGAGCGATTCGATAGGGTTCCTAGTCAAATTACTTTCAGTCCCAACTACTTCTTATATGGTTCGACTCGGGATTCGGGTTCGGGTTCGATTATATTCGAGTTAGACTTCGAGTTCGACTGAGTTCGCTTGATTATCACAACACAACATAAAATAAACATGCACATGTAACACGTAAGGCACACACACACGTATAAAGACAAGTAAAATACACAGTTCGAGTTATGATTTTGATGTCGATTCGATTTGCATAGCTTGATTAACTTTATCGCATTGTTACTTCCTATCTTTCACAGTCGTAGGTCGATTGAAATATGGCTAGGATGATTCGATTATTGCAATGTACGACAATTGCTCCACATAATCTAAATATCACACAAACAATTCTATGAGTCGAGTTGCGCGAAATCGGTCATTGACTTTGACCTTGACTTTGACTTTCACTCGTGAAAACACGGGGTGTTACAGCCTCCCCTTGTTTAGGAAATTTCGTCCCGAAATTAAGCCGGAAGCTGTAACTAATTCGTGAATCACGCGTGAGAGTCCTTTGTATTATTGTTAAATCGTCAAATCAACTAAGATTTTACGGTTAAAACTTCGCTCATTTTTGGGTATGATGTGCGAATATACATGATTTAAAAGCCTATAGAATTTTAGATTCAATTCAAAGTATTTTGGGAGAAATTTCTTTTAATTTTCCGATTTCCCATTTTCAAACGTGCTCGTCTACACACTCGTAGGTTGCCGGATCGGTTTTCACACTGAATCGATTGCGTAACGATCGTTCGACGTGCGGAATCCTTGAACGATCGTGACCAAATACACGAATAGTAATATATCTGTGATTCTATTGGTTAGGTTCCTGTTCAATCCGTTTCGATTGCGATCCGACTCGTACGATGTGCGGAATCCGTTGAACGTGCGTGACCGAACACAGTCCCAACGGAGTCAAACCAATCCTACTATGGTATCTGAGCAGGTGCTCGATTGCGATGATCAAACACGCTCAGATTTGAACAATTTCTTCATCTCTGTAGGATCGGTTTCGAACCGTTTCGATTGCGTAATCGACCGTGCGACGTGCGGAATCCGTGCACGAGTGAGATCGAACAGACAAAACGTGCAATTTCTTTTCTTAACGTGATTCTTTGATTGATCTGATAGCATACAAGAACTTTCTCTCTCTAGTTTCTCTCTAAGATTATCTCTCTAATTAAACAACTGCGGGTACTTGGCCTTCATGTCGCTTTCGAGTTCCCATGTGAACTCCGCGCCTTGCTTGCCTTCCCACCGGACTTTCACAATAGGAATGCGTGAGCGCCTGAGTTCTTTGGTTTGGCGATCCATGATTTCGACAGGCTTTTCCACGAAGTGTAATGTTTCGTTTACTCGTAAATCACCTAGAGGAACATGTAAGTCCGGTTCGTAGATGGTCTTTCGGAGGTTTGACACTTGGAAGATCGGATGGACATTGTTAAGTTCTTCCAGTAATTCGAGTCTGTAGGCGACTTTTCCGATCCTTTCCAGAATCTTAAAAGGTCCTACATATCGAGGCGCAAGTTTCCCCTTTTTGCCGAATCGGACTACACCCTTCCAAGGTGATACCTTTAGGAGTACGTAGTCACCAACGCCATACTCACGGTGTTTGCGCTTTTTATCGGCGAGAAGCTTTTGTCTATCTCGAGCCTTCGCTAGATTGTCCCGAATTTGGAAAATTTTGTCTGTCGTTTCTTGTAGCAGCTCCGGACCGGTTAGTTGCGAGTGACCGATCTCGTGCCACACAATAGGCGATCGACATCTTCTTCCGTATAGGGCCTCGAAAGGTGCCATCTGGATACTAGCCTGGTAGCTGTTATTGTACGAGAATTCGACTAACGGGAGGTGTCTATCCCAATTACCTCCGAAATCTAGTACACACGAACGGAGCATGTCTTCAAGAGTACGAATCGTTCTTTCGGTCTGACCGTCGGTTTGTGGGTGGAATGCGGTACTTAGATTAAGCGTTGTACCGAGTGCCGTTTGGAAAGTTCCCCACAATCGTGAAGTGAACCGAGCATCGCGATCAGAGATGATGTCACGAGGCGTCCCATGTCGACAAATGATCTCGTCGGTGTAGATTCGGGCTAATCGTTCCACCTTGTAGTCTTCTCGTATCGGGAGAAAGTGAGCTGATTTCGTCAAACGGTCAATTACAACCCAAATGCTGTCATGACCTGATGACGTGGTTGGAAGCTTGGTTACGAAATCCATAGCTATGCTCTCCCACTTCCACATGGGAATTGGAGGTTGTTCGAGCAAGCCAGAGGGTCGTTGATGTTCAGCCTTGACTCTAGCACAGGTTAGGCATCTTCCGACGTAAAGGGCGATATCCCGTTTCATACCCGGCCACCAGTACCTGTATCGAAGGTCGTGGTACATTTTGTCGGCACCAGGATGAATGGAGTATCGGGACTTGTGGGCTTCATCCATGATAATCTGTCGCAGGTTGGTTCGCTTGGGGATCCAGATTTTGTCTAAGAAGTGGAATATCCCGTTCGATTTGCTCACAAGCTGGGCTCCATCGTGGTAGATTCTTTCTTTCTTCAAGGTGCGCTCGTTGAAACATGCATGCTGGGCGTCGCGAATAAGAGCTTCTAGATTGTGCTGGGCTGGAACATTACGAGTGCTAAGCAAATAGCTCCGTCTGCTAAGTGCGTCGGCAACAACATTTGCTTTGCCTGGATGATAACGAATCTCACAGTCGTAATCGTTGAGAAGTTCTACCCATCGGCGTTGACGCATATTCAGTTCCCTCTGATTAAAGATATGTTGTAGGCTCTTATGATCGGTGAAGATCGTACACTTGGTACCATACAGGTAGTGTCGCCAAATCTTTAATGCAAAAACAACTGCGCCTAGCTCGAGGTCGTGGGTTGCATAGTTCTTCTCATGGATTTTGAGCTGACGAGATGCGTAAGCTATAACCTTGTCTCGTTGCATTAGGACGCAACCGAGACCAAGGTTAGAAGCATCACAGTAGACAATGAAATTATCGTTCCCGTCGGGTAGTGTGAGAACAGGAGCATTGCACAGCATGTATTTGAGGGTTCGAAAGGCGGACTCTTGTTTGGTTCCCTAGACAAAAGGCTCGTCCTTATGAGTGAGAGAAGTAAGGGGTACAGCAATCTTCGAGAATCCTTCGATGAACCGTCGATAATAGCCCGCTAGCCCGAGAAAAGAGCGGACTTCAGTCGGGTTCCTAGGCGTAACCCAGCTCTTAACAGCTTCAATCTTTGCTGGATCGACATGAATACCCTGACTATTTACGATGTGACCCAGAAACTGAACCTCCCCTAACCAAAATTCACATTTGGAGAACTTGGCGTAGAGTTGGTTCACCTGGAGTAACTCGAGAACCAAACGTAGATGTTGCGCGTGTTCGGCTCTTGTTTTGGAATAGATCAAGACATCGTCGATGAACACAATGACGAAACGGTCAAGATACGGCTTACACACCCGGTTCATCAAATCCATGAAAACTGCTGGTGCGTTGGTTAGGCCAAAAGGCATGACAACAAATTCGTAATGGCCGTAACGAGTACGAAACGCGGTTTTGTGTATATCCTCCTCCTGAATACGCAGCTGATGGTATCCTGAACGTAGATCGATCTTCGAGAAACATGTAGCACCTTGCAGTTGGTCAAACAAATCGTCGATTCGAGGCAAAGGATAGCGGTTCTTGATAGTCAACTTATTCAGTTCCCGGTAGTCGATGCACATCCGGAACGACCCGTCCTTCTTTTTGACGAAAAGAACTGGTGCGCCCCAAGGAGAGGTGCTCGGGAGAATAAAGCCTTTTTCAAGCAATTCCTGGAGTTGAGTTGAGAGTTCGCGCATTTCGGACGGCGCGAGTCGATAAGGAGCTCTGGCGACAGGATTAGCTCCAGGAATGAGATCAATGCGAAAATCAATATCACGCTTCGGGGGTAGTCCGGGAAGATCCTCTGGAAAAACTTGAGGAAATTCTCGAACCACTGGAACGTCTTTTACTTTCTTCTTTTCTTTCTTTTCCTTCTCCGCTGCTACGACATGGGCCAAGAAAGCCCTGTATTCCTTACGGAGATACTTGCTGGCTTGTAGACATGACATAAGCTTGAGACCCTTCGAAGTAGTATCACCATAGACGCACAATGAATCACCGTTGGCGAGCGAAAAACGAATCATTTTATCGAAGCACACAACTTCGGCATGGTTTTCGCGAAGAAAGTCCATGCCTACTATGACATCAAAGCTTCCTAATTGCATCGGAATAAGATCGATCGAGAAGATGTGATTGTTGAGCTCGAGTGTGCAATCACGAATAACAGAATTTACGGCGACGGTTCTTCCGGTAGCGACTTCAACATCGAATGCGGAGGAGAGTCGGGAACGTTTACGACTAAGGAGTTTCTCGAATTCGAGTGACACAAAGCAATTATCGGCTCCAGTATCAAACAAACATGAAGCATAAATACCATTCACGAGGAACGTACCATTGACCACGTTGTTGTCGGCCTGGGCTTGACGCACATTGAGATTGAAGGTTCTGGCACGTGCGACCTGTTGTTGTTGCTGCTGCTGTGGCTGCTGCTGGGGTTCTTGCTTCACTACCCTGTTCGGGCACACGTTGGCGAAATGATTCGGATCGCCACACGTGAAGCAAGCTCTGGCTTTGACTGCGGGTGCCGGAGGAGCTTGTTGGCCCTGTGGGGCAGCGAGTAGAGCTTGGTTGGCAGGAGCTTGACGAATACGGCAGTTGGCAGTAAAGTGGCCGTAGACGTTGCAATGGGCACAGAAGCGGCATTGAATAGCAGTCGGGTGATGATAGGTGCAAGTAGGGAAGAGTGGATGTGGTCCAGTATATGCACGCTTTGCAGGCGGTGCATTGGCCACAGGCGTCGCTACTTGACGCTGTTAAGCAGGTACGGCTTGGATTGGTGCAGCAGTAATCGCACAGTTCTTATTCTTTCTCTTGTTCTTGCGCTTGTTGCTTGACGACGTGGGTTCAACAGTCGGTGCAGCAGTGGTAGCTTGATGTAGATGCTTGGAGGTCTTATCCCACACCCCAGCCTTGACCCTTTTGTCATTGATCTCAGCGGCCAGTAGATAGGTTTCTTCGATCGTGGTAGTCTTAGCCGCTTGCACGAAATCAGCGACGCAGTCGGGCAACGCTCGGATGTACTTCTTGATGGTCATCTCAGGAGTCTTGACTTGGTCAGGGCAGATGATGCTGAGCTGTTTGAAGCGAGCAGTAAGGCCAGCATTGTCTCCATCCTTTTGACGTATGTGCCAGAATTCGTCTTCAAGCTTTTGACGCTCGTGAGGAGGGCAGAATTCCTCCAGCATGACCTCTTTGAGTTCTTCCCACGACAAACCGTAAGCTGCGTCATTCCCTCTCTTGTTCCTCTCGGCCGTCCACCAGTCCAAAGCACGGGACTGAAAGACGCCGGTAGCGTTCAGAGTTCGAAGGTCATCAGGGCAACCACTTTGTCGCAGAGTAACCTCGATAGAGTCAAACCAGTGGAATAGAGCAGTAGGACCTCCTTCGCCTGTGAATTCTTTCGGCCCACATGATTTGAACTGTTTGAAGCTGAAAGGTCTTGCGGCAGCTTTTGGACCTTCAGTCCTCGACTCCTCGGATGATTTGCTGGCGTTTTCATAGGCATCGCTCACAGCTTTTGCAACGCTTTTCGCAATAATGGAGGCGAGACGTCTGTCCCTCTTTTCCTGACGAGAGAGCGTATGACGAGATCCAGACGACATTGTCTGCAATAGTCATCGCCACGGAACTCAACACATGTATTCGAATCTCACCTCACACGTTTACTACTACTAAAGCTCAGTAACACGTATCATTTAAACGCATATAGTCACAAATTCACAGAATTGCACAAAATCACATAAACATATAAAGCACATAATCACAACCTTTCCTAACCACGTAATCACATAGCAAGGAAACACATATACTTATCCACTAAAAGTTCCTACGAGCATACGAGGCATTCTAACTGCTCCTAGTGTCGATTTGCTAGCGATGGGTTGTGTGGGTTTTGTGTTTTAACAGAAGCAATAGTGTTGGGTCGAAACCAATAGTATCTCAAAACGTTAACAAATAACATAAATACATTAAAATCTTCATAAAGATCGACAAATCAAAGGTGGATTGTCTGCGGCTTAACAGACTTCGACTAACCAATGTAGCTCGACTATTCGCAATGATCCTGCACAACGACCTCTAGGACTATGCCTTTGTCTCGATTCTTGGGCATTGGCGCAATTCCCATTGGTTAGGTTGTGTCTTTAGACCGTTGGAGTCCATCGAACTTGAGTGGAGTTTTGTATAAAAGCGGGACGAGTTGTCAAGGTTAAGGTTTCACACCTATCTTGCAACTTCCGTCCTCGTTTCTGATAAAAATTGAGGAGATTATTCATCAAAATATGGATTTCACTCCTGATTTGGTATAATTTTCCTCGTTCGTAGCTAAAATACAAGCTGATTAGGCAACTTTGGTCGAGAGTTTTCGGTTTTCACACCTATTCTCGATCTTATTGCCGGTTCACAACTTAAAAATTTCGAGTGCAAAAAGAGTGAGTGATAACAACGAATTTTACGCATACGCGTGAGTTGGTCTGTTGGTTCTTAACTATAGACTAGGTCTCTAAGACTTCGACCCGGACTAGGTCGAGTCTTGCCTAATTCCTTATAGTTATGGCTCTGATACCAATCTGTCACACCCCAACCGATGGCGGAATCATCGGGGCGCGGCACTGAGCGAAACAGATTGTTCAGAAGTTTCCATAACAACTATCATCACCATTTAAGTAAAACATTACGTCCCATACCGTAACATAAATAGTCAAACAAGTTATTACAGGCAACATCAAAACCAATATTCTGTTCCGACAACTCAGATTCAAATAAGTAGCAATTGTTTATCTGCTTCTAGAGACCCCTAATAAGTTATCTACAGACAACTATTTGTTGGGCTCTAAAGCTTTATTCTAGCTTCCATTTCCTACCACATATGCGTCCTAAGCACCTGTCACATACGTTAAAATAATGTCAATACATAAAATGTAAAGGTGAGCATACAAGTTTGATAATAGCATATAGAGTTCGAATTCGTTTACGCATAACCAGCACGTACACATAGTGAAATGAAGCACGTTAGTTATCGACACAGATCCATCGATACCAATGACTGCGGGTTGACTGCCCGAGGCAGTTCGCAATACACGATTACCACTGTAATCCATGCAAGTAAAAGATCCTTAACAACCCCCGTGTGAACGGGTGCTGAGTCCAAACTATAGTACTATCGTTGCTAAGGCAGGTAGACAACATTCCATGTGTAAACATAACAAACAAGCATTCATAAGCCACGTATAACATGCATTAATGGTTAAGCGTTAGAATAGCTTGAGTAGTGTGATAGATGTAGTTTGAATAGTTGTAACGTATGTAACACCCAAAAGTGCTAAAGCAAAAAGGGTTCGAGTATACTCACAGCGATAGTGGATTGAAGGGAGCGCTTTACAGCGAGTACGGTTAGCCTGAATAGATTTGATAATGTAACGATAAGTGACGCGTAAAACAGTACAGGTAAGAGTGGGCTGAATGACTGACCGTGCGGATCAATCATCCGTGAGTAGGGGTCATCCGTGCGCATGACCTATCCGTGCGGGTGGTGATACGTACGGATGGCAACGCGTGCGGATAGTGATCCGTTTCGGATAAGCTGTTCGTGCGTACGAGCTGTCCGTGCGCACGAGCTGTCCGTGCGTACGAGCTGTCCGTGCGTACGAGCTGTCCGTGCGGACAGTTGCTTGTGTGGATGAATGTTCAAGTGGATTGTTTCTTCCTAAGATGTGTTTGTGTATGATGGCTTGTGCTTTGAAGTTTTCGTTGTAGCATTTTGAAAACACCAAAGTGTTTCTACCTTTCAAGCCGGCCGCGCGGACGGCGGTCCGTGCGTATGGTAGTCCGTGCGGACAGTCCGTGCGCGCGGGCAGAGGCAATCCGTCCGGATAGTCTGTCCGTGCGTACGTCTTGGCCGTGCGGATGAAAATTGTTGGTTTTCGTTTTAAGGCCTTAGTATCTCATGATCCGAGGAGTAATCCATTCAGAGGTTGTCCGTCCGGATTGCTCGTTCGTCGATACTCAAACCTTGTTTGGAAAGTGGGTCCCAAGGGTAGTCCGTGCGGATCACCACTCGTGCGTATGACCTGTACGTGCGTATGGCTAGTCCGTGCGGACAGCTAGTCCGTGCGGATAGCTTGTCCGTGCGGACAACGAGTCTGGTTGTTCCGTTCGTCTACACTTGGTTTCTGTTGTCGTTTATCGAGACGTTCTGATCACGCAGTAACCACTTAGAGTTGTGTTCCCACCCGCGTGACTAGACCGGTCAGGAACCACCCTAACTCGGCCTGTCGGCGACTCAGAACAGTACTCCCGGTTAACCCCGAAATCAGTTGTCTATGGGTAGAATTCCGGATCTGAAACTAGGGCATTACTATTGACGAGTAAAACACAAGGACTGATCGGATTTGTACCGGTTTCAAGGGTAAAAGTGGGAAAGAACTTTGGTCTATGCCTTTCAACTCTTTTATCCTTAGAAAAGTTTAGATCTAGGTGAGATTATTGTAAAAACTTGTAGAAATCGTTTAGATCTGAGATATTCTAGGTGGAATGAGGCCAAGCATGAAGTCCTTATGAACTTCATGATGACGTCATCCGTGAATACCTCGAATCCGGATAATTTCATGGTTAAAATCGAAGATTCGAAAGATGGAAGTGTGTAGAATCGTGTAGTGATTAAAGATGTACAAGAATTAGTGCAAGATCTTACCTGGATTGGAAGAAATCTGAGAAAAGGTGAAGAATGCGGATGGTTCGGACGTCACTTGCCAAAAGTGGAAAAAGTGGAGAGTGACCCGTGTATTTATAGGATGCCAAAAAGGGAAAGGATGGGTCGTGCGCATGGCACGCACCCGGGTAGGTTACCCGCGCGGATTGGCCATCCGTGCGGACTGGCAATCCGTGCGGATGGGCCATCCGTGCGGATGCCGCCTCCCTTGGTGGATTTGGCGCGATGTTGATTCGGTTTCGTCTTACGAGCGATTCGATAGGGTTCCTAGTCAAATTACTTTCAGTCCCAACTACTTCTTATATGGTTCGACTCGGGATTCGGGTTCGGGTTCGATTATATTCGAGTTAGACTTCGAGTTCGACTGAGTTCGCTTGATTATCACAACACAACATAAAATAAACATGCACATGTAACACGTAAGGCACACACACACGTATAAAGACAAGTAAAATACACAGTTCGAGTTATGATTTTGATGTCGATTCGATTTGCATAGCTTGATTAACTTTATCGCATTGTTACTTCCTATCTTTCACAGTCGTAGGTCGATTGAAATATGGCTAGGATGATTCGATTATTGCAATGTACGACAATTACTCCACATAATCTAAATATCATACAAACAATTCTATGAGTCGAGTTGCGCGAAATCGGTCGTTGACTTTGACCTTGACTTTGACTTTCACTCGTGAAAACACGGGGTGTTACATAATCGATCCATAATTACCCAAATTGCGTTGTTACCTTTTCTGGTTTTAGGCAACTTAGTAACAAAGTCCATGGTTATTAGTTCCCATTTCCATACAGGCATTTCTAATTGTTGTAGTAGACCTGAGGGTTTCTGGTGTTCTGCCTTAACTTGTGAACAAGTTAGACACTTAGATACACATCTAGCTATGTCCTTTTTCATTCCTATCCATCAGAAATTATTTCTTAAATCTTGATACATCTTATTATTACCAGGATGCATGGTATACCTAGATTTATGGGCTTCCTCTAAAATCTTATCTCTTAAATTTCCTTGTTTAGGTACCCAAATCCTTTTCTTGTGGAATCTCCAAATTCCATCATTTCCTTGTTTCAATTCTTTTATTCTTCCCTTCATTCCTTCAGCATCATCCTTGATTGCTGTTTCTTGAATGTGTTTCAGTTGTTCTATTAAATCTAACTGTAGATTTAATCTAAGAGCACGAACTCGCTTTTGCTTTTCATGATACTTACGACTTAAGGCATCTGCAACTACGTTTGCCTTTCCTTCGTGATATTGAATATCACAGTCGTAGTCACTTAGAATTTCCATCCATCTTCTTTGCCTCATGTTTAATTCTTTTTGCCCAAATATATATCTTAAACTCTTATGATCTGTATAGACAGTAAACTTACTGCCATACAGATAGTGTCTCCAAATCTTAAGGGCAAAAATTATTACTCCCAATTCTAAGTCGTGCGTCGTATAATTTTCTTCGTGCTTTTTCAATTGCCTTGAGGCATACGCAGTTACCTTTTTGAATTGCATCAGCACACATCCTAATCCCAACTTAGAGGCATCATAATAAACTTCCAAATCCTCTGTCCCTTCTGGTAAGGCAAGAATTGGGGCGTTTGTTAACCTTTGCTTTAAAATCTTAAAAGCCTTTTCTTGTCTAGATCCCCATTCAAACTTCACTGCTTTACAGGTTAGCTTAGTTAATGGTACAACTATTTTGGAAATATCCTTAATAAACCGTCTATAGTATCCGGCTACCCTAGAAAACGTTTAACTTCCATAACTGATTGTGGGACCTTCCATTTGGTGATCGCTTCTATTTTGGAGGGATCTACGTGAATACCTTCGTGATTCACCATGTGTCCTAAAAATTGTACCTCCTGTAGCCAAAATGTTGGTGCATGTTTGTGACAACAACTTAGATTTGGTCTTTGGATAGCTTGTAATTAGATAAATGATAAACAGTTAGCAGGTTTAGCTTTGTATTAGTGAGATAATAGAGTTTGGACTAAACAAAACCCACATTGGGTGTATGGGGGCGAATTGGGCTTGTCCAATTCGCAGTCCATGATGTTTAACCAAGCCCAAGTAGCAAAACTTGTGTTATATAAACAAGGTTAGGCTTTAGGGTTTAAGTTAATCAGCCAAAACAGAGTTGTGAGGAATTTCGTGAGAGTTGAGAGGCTTGGACGAAATTGTGTGAGGGTTTAGATTGATTGTAATACGTTTGTTTGATAATCAGTAGAAACCCGGTTTGAAAGTGATTTCTGTTTCTACTCATTCTGCTATATTCTGATCAAGAGGATTCCGCACTCTTGATTAGATTGACAATTCTGTGAAGATCCATACGACTCAAGGGGACCTACAATTGGTATCAGAGCATTAGGCTCTTAAAGGCTCGGTTCAGAATTGTGTTCTGCAGAAACAGGGAGTTTTTCAAATTTTTGAAAATTAGGGTTTTGAAATTTTCGAAATTTTTCTGTTTGTTTGATAAAAATTTTCGAAATTCTTGGCTGTTTTGATAAAAATTTTCGAAATTTATTAGCTGTTTTGATATTCTGCTTTGTTTGTTTGCTGATTTGCAGGACATTTGTTGGTTTATTCTGGAAATTTTTTTGGCTGAAATTCGAAGATTGTTCTTGGTTTCTTCATCAAGTTCATCGAATTTGGGTGAAAAGGTTGCTGATTTTGCTGTTTCGATTCTGCAGAAGTTGTTAGGAGAATCCAGAAAATCATCAAAATTTTCGAGAAGATTGAATTTCCAAATTTACAGACCTGTGAAATTAATTGGACCTGCGAATTTAACTGATCTGCGAACTTGTCGGCGAATTTAAATCCAAAGGCGACTTTGGTAACCGTATAATTTTCCTCAGCGAAATTATTACGGTTTTCGGTGAATTTACTGGTCGTCGTAATAGCGAAATTGACCAGCGAACTAGATCAGCGAAATTGAACAAGTATAAGACTAGCGAATTTAAGTGATTACCCAGCGAAATTAACAGCATATTTAAAGTGGTGGAATATTTTCTGGCAAGCGTAAGAAATAATTCACTGTTTTGAAAATAGAAATTGACCCGTAGCTCGTTTGACAGAACCGTCTGCACCGTCGAATTCCTTGGATTTTTAGGGCAAAAAAAAAAAAGACTCTGCAACGTTAAAATGTCAAACATGTCTACTTTGAATGAGCTGTTGAAAATGGAGCATGAGGTTGGCACTACCAACAAACCACCTAAGATGATGAAGGTGGAGAACTACTTGACATGGAAGGATCGTTTTCAATCCTTCATTGAATATCAGGACACTAGCATGTGGATATGCATTGAAGACGGGTACACAAACCCAACACACGACTTTGAGGGCAGGCCTCGTAGAACTGCCTATGTGAACATGGAAGATGCTGATAAAAAGTTGTATGAGGCTGAAAAGAGAGCCTTGGCTGCAATTAAAATGTCCTTACCTGATAGCATTAAACATACTTTCAAGAAGTACCCAAACTCAAAGGATATGTGGGATGCATTAGAGAAAAGATATGCGGGAAATGAAGATGTTAAGAAAAACAAAGTTGATCTACTGAAGAAGCAGTTTGCTGTTTTCAAGTATATGAAACATGAGTCACTTGAGGACATCATCACTCGATACTACCATCTGATGTCAGAAATGGATAATTATGAGATAGAGTGCTATACTGACGTTGAAAAGAATGACAAGCTGCTCGATGCCTTACCTACTAAATGGGATATTTACACTCTCATGATCAAGGGAGAAGCAGATTATGAGACTAAAGAGCTTGAAGAAGTGGTAGGAAAGCTGAGAGCTTATGAGCTCAGTATGAAGAAGAAAGACACTGGATATGATCAGGTTCAAGATCCAGCGATTTACAATGGGCTTACATCTTCTTCATCTCACAACGCTTCTAGCGACTCTGCTACTGCGTTTCTTTCGTGTGAAAACGAGCAAGTCACAGTGAATGAAGATGGTGATGTGTGTTTTATAGCTGCTTCAGGAGGATCAACAGGAGCCAAGAGAACATCAGGTTCTAAGCAGAGTAGTGGTGTTAAGTCAATGCCAATGAGTGTGAAGTCTGCTGAAGAGCATCTGGCTCTACTTGCTTCATTTGTTGCTTCCTATGAGAACTACATTCAGGGGAAGATATCTGATCCTGCCACTTTAGATGAAGATTACGATCAGATTGACCCTGATGATCTTGAAGATATGGATTTGCAGTGGCAAATGGCCATGATTACTAGACGAGTGAAGAGGTTTATGAACCGAACAGGAAGGAAGTTTATAGGAAAGACTGTTGGTTTCGATAAGACCAAAGTGAGATGCTTCAACTGTCAAAGTTATGGGCATTTTGCTAGGGAATGTCAAAAACAAAAGCAGGAGACTTCGAGTCAGAGTTCAAACAATAGGAATGCTTCAAACAACTCTAACTCGAGAGCGCTGATCTCTACTGCTAGAGAAGGTTCATATGACTGGAGTGTTCACTTGGAGAATGATGACAATGTCACTCAGGCATTCATGGCGGAGATAACGCCAGTTGATGAGGGTGAAGCTACAATAGATGATGTTAAAGTTGAGAAGAAAAGTGAAGCTGAGGTGAAAAAAGAGAGTAAAGCTGAAGAAAAGAAGGCTGATCAGACAAAAGATGCTGAAGAGGATAAGCAAAAGTCTGACCATGAATAGGAAGCTGAAGAGAAGGAAGCTGAATACAACAGAGTGAATCCTCAGCTTGCGGCCAACCTTGATAAACAAACAGGAGAGGTAAAGTCAAATTCTGTGTGTTTAAAATGTCGTGAACTACAGGGTGAGGTTGACAGGTTGTCAACACAAAACCAAAGTCTGGTGGGCGAAATGTCTAAAATAAAAGAAGCAAACTTTTTTGCTAAAAGAAATGAATCCTCATACTTGAAGAAGATAAAAGGTTATGAAAGTAAAATTGATTCATTAACCTGCAAATTAAACGAAAAACTTCAAGTCATAGACTTAGCTCATGAAATGATGGCAGAGAAAACAAAAGAGATTTCTGAAAAATGCAAAGAGTTGTCAGATGCACAACTCAAAATTGTTGAACTTGAAAAGAAATTAGGTCAATTCAGGGACTCTACTTTTGTTATGAAACATATGATGGGTGGCTTGAAGAAAAGTAATGACAAAACCAGTGTGGGATTTCATGGTTTCAATGAAGTTCCACCTCCTGTTAGTCATGACTATTCTTTCTTGCCTGATGAAGATGATCTCATGGACTTTGTGTCAACATCACCAAGTAGTTCCACGTCAAGTCAAGGAAATGTGTTTGAGAGTGCTAATGCTAAGAAGGATAATAACAGCAAACCTAGTTTGAACAAGAAACCTTCACATCCTAAGAATAAAAATCCAACTTTTGTTAAAAGTGTTAATTTTGTTCAAGGAAGTGACATGAAAAACGAAACAGCTGTTATTGAAAACGAATCTAATATTGAGTTTGCTAAAAACAAGAACAAAGAAAATTCTGAAACTAAGCAAACTAAACCAAATCCTTCTAAGGCATCATCAGAAAAACCCGAATCTAGTTCAAGGGCTTCAGAAAAGAAGTCTTCAAAAAAGAGATCGTGCTTCAAATGTCACACCAAGGGACATGTAGCTAGCTGTTGTCCTAACAAAAAGAGTGAAGCACAAGTGAGTGAGGGAAAGAAAGAGAAATCACCTGAGAAGAAAGGTGATAATGAGGAGAAAGTTGCAAATTCTCCAAAGAAATCTGCTCCTAAGCAACCAGAGAATGTTGCTGTTGGTGAAGATAAGGCTGAAAAAGGAACTCCACAAGTTCCTCGTTTTCAAAGAAATCAACCAAGATTTCAGCCTAGATCTCCACCAGGCAGATATGAGCGACCTAGAAGCAGTTCACCAAGAATGAACAATTATAATTCTAATAATTTAAGAAGTCAAGGTCAATATCCAAATCGATACCAAAATAATGGTGGTCGAACTTTTTATAACAATGGCTTTAGAAATTACAACAATAATGCTTCTTGGAATCAAAATTCAAGATATCAAAATCAAAATTTTCAAAGGTCAAATAGTCCAAATACATTTAGGAACCCTCAGTACCAAAGACCTAGGGGAAATCAAAATCAAATTCCATCAACAGGTCTAAGATCCAAGACTCCAGTTAGGAGTAATGGATATTGTATGGATGTTCCAGTTGTTGCTGAATTTGGACGACCCAAGACCATTAAGGCTTGGGTCCCCCAATCTAACTAATTTCTTGGTTGGTGTGTGCAGGAGCTGCTAAGGAGGATTATCAACTTATGGTATGTTGATAGTGGCTGCTCCAGGCACATGACGGGGGATGCGAGATTGTTAACTGAATTTGAATATTTTGATGGTGGAAAGGTGAATTTTGCGGGTGCTAAAGGTGGAAGAATTACAGGACGAGGAAAAGTGACCAATGGGAAGATCACACTGGACAAAGTGAACTATGTGGAGCAGCTTAAACACAATTTGATGAGCGTGTCACAAGTCTGCGACAAGGGTCACTCGGTCCATTTTACCAAGAATGAAGCATTAGTGTTGAAACCAGGTTTGGAGATTCCGGACGATTGGATAGTGATGCTAGCGCCAAGGAGAAATGACACTTATGTCATGGACATGGGTGCTAAGGATCCAAATGCTGTGGTGGCGTGTTTACTATCAAAAGCATCTGAAGCTGAATCAATGTTGTGACACAGACGCATGGCCCATATTCACTATCGAAAAATGAATTACCTTGTTAAAAATGAGCTAGTGAAAGGGGTTCCAATGCAGAGGTTTCACGTGGAAGATAAATGTCTTCCATGTCAAAAGGGAAAACAACACAAGAAACCTCATAAGTCTAAAACAGTAAATTCCATAGATGCCCCTTATGAATTACTTCACATGGATTTATTCGGTCCAGTGAACGTGAGGAGCATAGGTGGAAAATACCATTGTTTAGTTGTCACTGATGATTACTCACGTTATTCATGGGTTTTCTTTTTAGGTACAAAAGATGAGACGGCGGAGATGCTGATAGATCTTTTTACGAAATTGGAAAATGTTCATGATGCAAGGATCAAGAGGATAAGGAGTGATAATGGCACGGAGTTCAAGAATCGAATTCTGGATCTCTACTGTCTTCGAAAGGGAATTAAACATCAATATTCTGCTCCTTATACACCTCAACAAAATGGAGTTGCTGAGAGGAAAAACAGGACGTTGATTGAAGCCGCTAGGACAATGCTTTCAGATTCAAAGCTACCAGTTCTTTTCTGGGGAGAAGCTGTGAATACAGCTTGCTACGTCCTAAACAAAGTTTTGACTGTTAAACGTTTTAATAAAACTTGTCATGAATTGATGTTTAACAAGAAACCAAACTTAGAAGGCTTTGAACCATTTGGATTACCCTGCACCATTGTGCGAAATAAAGATAAACAAAAATTCGGTGAGGTGGCTGACGATGGCTACTTTCTAGGTTATGTGCCTGGCACACCGAATAAAAGGGTTTTTAATCTAAAAACTGGTAAAATTGAGGTTGTTTACAATGTTGAAATTACTACATACAAACCTCAACAATCAACGAGTGGTCCTGCTATATTATATGATTATGAAAGCACTTTTAAATCATTTAATATTCCTGAGTTTTCTAATGCAGATGAATCTCAGCTGATTCAAACAGTGATAAGTGGAGACGATGAAGGCGAGTTCATGCCTAGATCGAATGTTGATATGACAGATGCTCCGGAAACTTCCCAAGGTGCTGCTGATCCTGATTCAAGTGATAGTGACTCTGAACCCATTCAGGGGGAGGAGTTCATTAATCCGTTTGCAGATCAGAATCTTCAGGGGGAGGTTGGATCAAACCTGGGGGATAATTTAGAAGTTGATACCGTTGCTACTACACGATCAAATAGAGATCATCCAGTTGACATGATACTTGGGGATCCTAATGCAGGTGTTCAGACGAGAAGAAGCATAGCAGCGAATTCTGGCTTATTTGTGTCGATTGAGAAGACTGGGATTGTGAACGAGTGCTTGTATAGCTGTTTTATTTCCCAAGAGGAGCCGAAGAACATTCATATGGCTCTTAAAGATAATTCATGGGTTGAATCTATGCAAGAGGAATTGGCCCAGTTTGCTAAGTTAAAGGTTTGGGAGTTGGTTGACCTTCCTAAAGGTGAAAGAGAAATAGGAACTAAGTGGGTGTTTAAGTGCAAGAAGGATGACAGAGGGATAGTAACGCGAAACAAGGCTCGATTGGTGGTAAAAGGTTTCAATCAGCAAGAAGGGATTGATTACAATGAAGTGTTTGCACCAGTGGCAAGGTTGGAGGCAATTCGTTTGTTTCTAGCTTTCGCAACATTCAAGGGCTTCAAAGTTTACCAACTAGACGTGAAGAGTGCGTTTCTTTACGGGAAAGTCCAAGAAGTGGTGTATGTCTCACAACCAGATGGGTTCGTTGATCCAGATTATCCAGATCGGGTGTACAAACTTGATAAGGCTTTGTATGGGTTACATCAAGCGCCCAGGGTGTGGTACGAGACACTGTCTACACATCTGATCAAGAATGGTTTTGAAAGAGGTCAGATTGACAGTACACTGTTCATCAAGAGGAAGAAGGAAGATTTTCTGCTAGTACAGGTGTACGTGGATGACATCATCTTTGGGTCATCAGATGAAAACATGTGTAAAGAGTTCGAGCAGGTAATGAAGAGCAAGTTTGAAATGAGCGCTATGGGTGAGTTGTCTTACTTTCTGGGATTACAAGTTGAACAGAAGGAGGATGGGATGTTTATTCATCAGACAAAGTATGTGTATGACATTTTGAATCGGTTCAAAATGAATGATTGCTCTACTTTCAACACACCCATTTGTGAAAATCACAATCTTGGCCCAGATCATGAAAGTACTGAAGACATTGATCCAACTCAATACAGGGCAATGATTGGTTCTCTAATGTACTTGACTGCTTCAAGACCAGACATTATGTTTGCCGTATGCTTGTGTGCTAGATATCATGCAAATCCAAAAGAGTCACACATGAAAGCAGTGAAGCGTATTCTTCGTTACTTGAAGGGGAAACCTAAACTTGGGTTGTGGTATCCAGCTGATAGTGATATGAATTTTGTTGCTTACACTGACTCAGACTTTGGGGGATGCAAGTCGAACAGAAAGTCTACAACAGGTGGTTGTCAGTTCTTAGGAGACAGGATTGTGTCTTGGCAATGCAAGAAGCAATCTTGTGTGTCTACATCTATGTGTGAAGCTGAATATATTGCTGCGGGTAGCTGCTGCTCTCAGGTTCTCTGGATACCACAGCAGATGCGCGATTACGGTTTGGATTTCACTCGTACTCCTATTATGATAGACAATAATGCCACAATTTCTATAACAAATAATCCCGTGAAACACAGTCGCACAAAACATATTGACATACGTCATCATTTTATACGGGATTGTGCTGAAAAACGACTAATTGAATTACATCGATTCGACACACTAGATAACCTGGCAGATCTTTATACTAAAGCTTTTGACAGGGCTCGCTTTGAACATTTAGTCGAACTCAACGAGATGAGGAATCCTGAATAACTGGTTTTTCATAAGAATCTTTGTAAATAGTTTACTGCTTTTCTTAAAAAAAAATCAAAAATACAAAAACATTAAAAAAAATCAAAAACATAAAAAAATAGAAAATTAAAAATGAGTTATCACTGTGTGAAAAAGGAGAAATGATAGTACATCAGCAAGTTAGACTGTCACACTGAAAATGAAATTAAAATGCTTAAGTGTGATAGCAGCTTCATCATATGATGTATCAGTAGGCAAAAAGCATGAAATAATCAACTTACCAATGTGATATAAACTTAAATGAACTGTGTATGAGTGGGGAACACATCAGTGGTGTATGGTTTAATGACCTTAAATCTTGCGTTGATAGATTGCCAAAATCTGAAGTTTTGGGTCTTTATACTGTTATTTCATCTGGGGATATCAGGGGTGTCCTTCTGCTGCATCCAGATACATGCTGACCTAGACACACCCAGGATATCTTAAAATAGCTAAAAATGCCAAAACCCAAAAATGAAGAAGCTCTCAAAGAGAGTTATTCAAATGTGCAAAAAGCATAAATCGTACCAAAAATGGTATTTGTCTTAGCCCTCGTTAGATATTTTGGTCTCTCTGCTGTACGGAAGTACTGACCTGTTCACCAAATATCTAAACGTTGAAAAATAAAATGGATGAATTCAGTATACTCACCTACTACGATGAATCTTTGTGCATACCTTGATCGCGGGGGTATATCCTGAAGTGGGACACACTAATATATCAGAAATAATATTACCTTAACGTATCATACGGTAATGGTACTTGAAATGTTCATGCATTTTGTTTCATAGGACAAACATACTGGTAATCGTCTTGGACTGCTTTTCACGAAAAATTACATAAAGAATTATCTAATAGTGTGAAACCGTTTGATTTTGTTGATATGATCTTCTTACCAGTGATTCTCACAAAAATAGAGTGTTTATTGCTTTTGTTGTTTACTTGCTTTCAGAAAATATAAAAATCCAAAAATAGTGTCTTTTTCTGTTTAAAATTCTTAACGTACGGAAAACTGTTATTCTTGGAGGAATTGTTACTGATAGGGGGAGACGGTGTTAGAAAGTGAGTTCAAAATTTTAAATCATGCGGGTTATAGGGTGTGTGATTAACAAGTTTTGCGTGTTGGTGATGAAATTAAAAATGCTTAATCTGTGATACAGTTTAACTATCTCTTGAAAAATAATAATTTATTTAACTGTGTTGAAAAATTCTTATGGTTTCTCGAGATGTTTGTTTTATAGTATACAGATTGAAGCAGTGTTTTGCTGAGAAGTTAAAGTGATGAGTTGCTGTGAAGATGAGAGTTTGATTGGATGCATGGTAGAACCTCCTTTCTACATTGCAGACAAAGATGAAGAGTTTGAAGATTGCTATACATATGCTGACCTGGAGTTTACTCAAACGCTACAGTTTTTGAAGATTTGGTGATTGGATGCATCAGCTTAGGGGGAGTTTGTTGCTGACAGAAGCTATTGAAGCTGAAGCTATCCAAAGACCAAAGACAGTGCAAGACTATATGAAGATTGCAAGATGACTGAAGACAAAGTTATTTTATGAAGCTATTGTCAAGGGGGAGTTTGTTGGTGCATGTTTATGACAACAGCTTAGATTTGGTCTTTGGATATCTTGTAATTAGATAAATGATAAACAGTTAGCGGGTTTAGCTTTGTATTAGTGAGATAATAGAGTTTGGGCTAAACAAAACCCACAGTGGGTGTATGGGGGCGAATTGGGCTTGTCCAATTCGCAGTCCATGATGTTTAACCAAGCCCAAGTAGCAAACCTTGTGTTATATAAACAAGGTTAGGCTTTAGGGTTTAAGTTAATCAGCCAAAACATAGTTGTGAGGAATTTCGTGAGAGTTGAGAGGCTTGGACGAAATTGTGTGAGGGTTTAGATTGATTGTAATACGTTTGTTTGATAATCAATAGAAACCCGGTTTGAAAGTGATTTCTGTTTCTACTCATTCTGCTATATTCTGATCAAGAGGATTCCGCACTCTTGATTAGATTGACAATTCTGTGAAGATCCATACGACTCAAGGGGACCTACACAAAATCCACACTTCGAGAATTTGGCGTAAAGCTTTTCTTTTCTTAACAAAGTTAAGAGTGTTCGTAGGTGCTCACAATGCTCGTCCTGACTTTTGGAATAAATAAGTATATCATCGATGAAGACAATTACAAATTTATCCAAGTACGGTTTACAGATCCTATTCATCATGTCCATGAATGCTGCAGGAGCATTTGTTAATCCAAAGGGCATGACTGTAAACTTGTAATGACCATACCTAGTTCTGAAGGCAGTTTTAGGTATGTCTTCTTCTTGTACTTTCAACTGATGGTATCCGGAGCGTAAATCTATCTTAGAAAATATCTAGCTCCCTGAAGTTGATCAAAAAGATCATCAATCCTAGGTAATGGGTATCGATTCTTAATTGTAACCTTATTCAATTCCCTATAATCGATACACATTCGCATCGAACCATCTTTCTTCCTTACGAACAAAACTGGTGCTCCCCAAGGGGATGATCTAGGTTGTATGAATCCTTTACTGAGCAATTCATGTAATTGCTTTTTCAATTCTAACATTTCGGTGGGTGCTAACCGATAAGGTGCCTTAGCTATCGGTGTAGTTCCAGGAGTTAGATGAATTCTAAATTCTACTTCCCTATCGGGTGGTAGTCCAGGTAGTTCTTCTGGGAATACATCTGAGTATTCTGATACTACTGGAATTTCCTTAAGTTCCTTACCTTTAGTGTTAATGATTACCGAAATCATATACACTATTCCTTGTTTTCTTGAATAACTAGCAACTTTCATTATAGAAATGAACTTCATTGGTTTACGTGGCTTATCTCCTATAATCATTACTACTTCTCCTATGGGTGCATGAATTTCTATGGAATTCTTATCACAGAGAATTCGAGCATGGTTGGCTACTAACCAATCCATTCCTAACACAATATCGAATCCGGCTAAATTCATAGGTAACAGGTTTGCAGAAAATTTATGGCCTAAGAGTTCTATATTTTCTTCTCGCAGGACCTTATCTATGTGAACATAATTACCATCTGCGGTTTCTACCGTAAAAACTTGCCTGAGTTCGGTTAAGGGTAAATTAAGAGCTTGGCAGAATGAAGTATTTATAAAACTTTGGTTTGCACCAGAGTCGAATAATACTTTTGCGTAAACGTCGTGAACTAGGAACGTACCAGCTATCACATCTGGGATGAGTTCTGCTTCTTGGGTAGTCAACTGGAATGCTCTTGCATTCTTTTTGGTAGTTCCTTCTGCAGGTTTGGCTTTGTTGTTAGCTGGTTTGACCAATTTGGGGCAGTCTGGTCTAAAATGTCCAGCTTCTCCACAGTTAAAGCAGATTGTTGATTTCTTCCTCCTGCAATCTTCTTCTTGATGTCCTGGAATTTTGCAGAAATTGCAATACCCTTTGCATCTTCCAAAATGCTTTCTTTTTCAAGTACTGTAAAATGGAGTAGTGGAAGATTGCCCAGTTCCCTTTTTCTTGAAATTACTACTATTACCCACACGGAATCCTTGGGTAATCTTTTGGGCCACTTCCTTTTTCCGGTTTTCTTCTCTTGTGCGTACCAGTCCGTCGGTCAAAGTGTTGGCTAATTCCACTGCATCGTCAATTGTGCGAGGTCTCGCAGCTTTAACGATATCACGGTTCTGGCGAAGCCAGGGTTGGTACAACTCTAGCATACTCGAAGAATGTCGAAGTATACCCTCGACAATCAACATCCACCATCCGGTGGTTTAGGAACTTATTTGTCATTTGTTCCTTTTCATATTCGGGACAAAATTTTCTTTCTACCAGTCTCTTAAATTCTTCCCAATTCATGGCATAAGCCACATCGCTTCCCTTGGCTTGTAGTACCGTGTTCCACCATTGTAGTGCCCCTTCTTTAAAAAGATGCGACGCGTACATGAACTTGTATTCCTTGGCACATTTACTTATTTTAATTACTGTTTCGGTTTTCTCTAACCAACGTAGTGCGCAGTTGCCCCTTCATTGCCTGCAAATTTATTGGTTTACAGGCAAGAAATTCCTTGTAAGTGCAACCAGGCGTTGCAGCTTTCATTTTCTTAAGAAATGGGGCTTGCATCACATCATTATCATTATTATTAATGTTGCTGTAACACCCCAAAAATATAAATCTTTATATTAGAAATTTAAGAATTTCATAAACAAGAATTGACCATCTAGAAATTTTAACCTAGTTAAAATTACAAGCCTAGAAATAACTAACACTAGGTTAAAAACACTAGTACTTAAAGTTGGATGATAAATGAGGGACTAAGCTTGCCAAAAATGAAAGTTAAATGCTGAATTATAACAAAACTCACCAAACACACCATTTTAGGTGTGTCTGGTCGATCAAGTGAAGCAGGGGGCGATCCCCACTCCTCCAAAACCCTAAAATTTCATTAATCTTGCAAATTGAAGGATTTATCCAAGTTGAAATCGAAAATTGAGCTTAGAATCGTAATCCTCATCACAAGAGGATTGTAAGGTATGTAAAATCTGATGAAATCTCTTAACTTGAATTTCTCATGATTTTGGAAAATCTGAAATTAGATGTTGCATGTGTGTTATTTGGTTAGATTAGAATTGATATGGTGTTTAGAAGTGAATCCTAGCCAATTACATGTGAAATCATGACCAAATTCAGGAAATTCCATGAACACCTTGAAGGTGGGTTGTGGGTTTTACATGATGATGATGAACACTAGGGTTTAGAATGATTATTCTAGTGTAATTCGATCTTAGAAGGTAATTTCAGAAAAGTATGATGTTTAAATGCTATATGATGGCTTTATTGAAGTTAAGTTAACTAATTAGCAAGCTATAAACATGAATATGAAAGATGTAGAAATTCTGCCCTTATAGTGTTTGTTGAAATGCCTCAAAGAAGGCTTGAAACTGAATTGTTAAGTTAAAAACGCATAATTATGAAGTATGACAAAATGTGCGTTATGTATGTAAAACATAGAGTTCTAAACGTAAAGTGATTGAACTCTATAGGAAAGGAAGCCGGGGCATCTAGCGGACAAACCGGTGTGGACGCACGTTTGAAAGGCTTGCTTTAAAGGTATGTAACTTGACCCGTTACATTAAGTATATGTTGATGATTATAATATGCGTAGTTGAATTTTAGAATAAGGGTTATTTTGAATTAAAGCGGTGATGTCGCTATATTGAACGATTGGTCAGATTTGGTTGGAACTCGTTGGTAGTCGTCATATGGGAGGATTCCTTAGACGAGCTAAATGGGTCGAATAATCAAATAAAGCATGGATTTTGCTTGGTAATATGATTTATTTGTTTATTGTTATCGAATAAATATTGAAATTTTAAGACACGAGAATTCAATATGTTGATTTTGATAGAATAAGGATTCGAGAAAAGTGTGTGGGCAAAACAACTAAAATGCCAAAACCTCAAATATGCAGGATCCACCGTAAGTTACGGTGATACCGTAACTTACGGTAGAGGTTAAGAGGTTTACGGTGGAATTCTTCTGGTTTACGGTTGTCACACCCCGACCACGTAGAACATACAAAACGTGGCGGAAATGTCGGGGAGTGTTGTAACAAAATTAATTGTTTCAAATCCATGGCAATTGAAGTTTCGTTTTATTGATTAAAAGTGTTACAATGTCTTAACAAACAAGGAAATACAACATAATTAACTAGTCTTGCATCTTTTATTGTCACTAAAGCCCAAGTCTGCCTATGTGTATCTTGATCATCTTATGCAACAGCTCCTGAAAAACACATGTGAAAATAGGTACGTCAGCATAAAAATGCCTGTGAGATACATAGGTTTTGTGAAAATAGGTTTCATGACTTATGTTTGAGAAAATGTTTAGTCATGAACCTTGTAATTTGCTTTGTTTTGTAAATCATTTGAAAAACGATAAGATCAGATGATATGTATAAATAAGAGAATAATGTATGGTTAAATGAATAACCATTGTAAAATGAGTTTGTATAAGATAAGTTGCTTGTAAAACAATGTATTGTGAAAAGTATGTTATTTGTATAAAATGTTATATGTCTGAAACTGAAATGATTTAATTAACGCTACGATATGTAATACCATACAAACACTTATATATAGGAAGTACCAGCGGCGTATCCACCATGCTTGTATCATATTACACACCCCTCGTTGCTTAAATCACTTACTCAAACCAAACCAACAAGATGTAATGTTTAACAATTGTAGAAATGTTTATGTATGGTCAAATACGGTTCACAGATACAAACGGTTCACAGATACAAACGGTTCACAGATACAAACGGTTCACATAGTCAAATGTTTACAACGGTTCACATAGTCAAATAGTTATAAACGGTTCAAAATGTAATATAATGTGTTCATATGCTGGATGAGTATATGCAACAAATTGTAATGTAAAACAATGTACTAAGTATGAACTAAATGGACATACATAGCATAAAATGTAATGTAAAATGATATACTAAGTACGCACACAATGGGCATACATAGCATGAAATCATGTACTATAATGTACTAACGAACATAGCAGGTATATGATGTGAAAACACGGAAAGCATGAAAGTAACAAGTAGGCACATGTGTTCCACCCCAAAACAGTTTGGAAAACAGTAAAAGAGGGGTCTATGTACTCACTTGAGATTGCTTAGTAGTCCTTGAGTAACAACCAAACAATGCTAGAGATCGCAGATATCAAACGGCACCTAATATAGGTAACTATGTTAATAACCGGACCTAAATCGGATGATTGGATAGAATGAGGGTTCGTAAACCAAACGAGTGTAGAGACTCGTGTAATATGGTTTAACAAAGCCTACATACTAAATGAAACCTAACAAAAGTGAACAAAAGTGCTTACGACCCATTACGACTCGTTTAGGTAGCTTATGCTACTTTAACGCGTCGTTCGCGTGAAACGCGTTCGGACCGTCTAACTAGTCCTATGACAAGTGTTATATGCCTAAACATGTTACATAATCAGTTATGTGACAAAAGTTTAGGTTACATATGCTTAATTACCAATTATACATGAAAAGGGTATTCTGGTAATTTACCTAAGGCATATAAACTACCTATCATACAACTACTCAAACGATGTGACCATAGGGTATAACCTCGGAAGGTTATTCCCTACCTACTATGGTCACCTAATGTATTTGGTCGGATCCTAATGATCGACCAAATGGGTCGGGTTCGAAGGTATAAGCGATTTATTAGATCGCTTACCCTACGACCCTAGACAACGTGGTAATCAGTAGGCATAGTCCCAAGGGACTTTAACCAACGTGATTACACTCACGTTGCGAAGTTCAAACGAATTTCGCATTGACCATAAACTGGTCAATGCAGAAAGTCAAACAAAGTTTGACTTTCAGACTCTAAAAGACTCGAAAAGCAATAAAAGAACGAAAGAATACTTACGAAAGGTCCCCGAATGCTAATCGTGATTCAAGTAGCTCAGGTATGAAACAAAGGTTTCAACTTAGAGCTCCTCAAATCAGATTCTAGTAAGTTTGAAGTAAATGGGGGTGGGGTATTTATAGTTTTCGGGTAACCGTTAAGATCGTTTCATGGAAACCGTGCTCGAATCTTGTGCGTACACTTGTTCAATTGTTGTGGTAACTAAAAATGATCCCCCATGAGCTGAAAGGGCAAGTTAGAATGTGTGGGTGTGGATTAAACAGCTGGAATCAGCTGACTAATCGATCTTATCTGTTCTGGAAGGCTGACGCGGCCCGCTTCAGGATACACCAAAACTAATGCGGGCCGCATGGGGGTTCTGATCAGAAAATAAGTTTCAAAAATGACAGTTTTGGTCCCTGTTGTGTATTTAAGCCATTTCCGACACTTCTAAGGCCCGTAAAGCCAAATTTAAGGCCCTAAAATGATGCCTAAACATTGTGGACATGAAACATGCTCAAAAATATCTCGGATGTCGGTTCGTTTGGCCGAACGATCGCGATGTTCGCTTAATTACGACGGAATGCGCATAAGCGCGAAAGACGATCCAAATTGCGCGACGAATGGATTTTTCTCATGCCAAACACTAAAATAAAATATTATAGTGCTTACATAAATTTTTGGATGTCCAGATGTATTCAGAACGTAAGTTATGCGCGAAAATGCAAACTTGTGCACTTTTTGACACTTTTAGTCCCTGAATGACCCAAAAGTTTATTTTAGCACACCGAACACCTCAAAGCCTATTTCTAAGCTATGTAAAGGATATTTATGGTATGTTTAACTTATGGTCATGTTCCAGAATGTCTGTTACAGTTCAAATTGGCATACTTTCGCAGTTTGTCAACTTTAGTCCCTGTAAGTGATATAACTTGATTTCGGCATACCAAACCTTCCAAAACTTATTTCTAAGTTATGTAGAGGTTATTTAAGGTATGTTAAGACTATTTCACTATTCCGGAGTGTTTGTTGCATTAAACTGGTTATATTTACGCCTTAGTGCGCGTATAACCTTCCAGAAAGCGATTTAGAGCTTGAAATCGAACAAGAGTTGATATGTGCAAACGATACACATATTTTTACAAATCCCAAGTATGAAATACTATATTTCATTGGTTTGGCATTTGTTTGATGGTTGAAGTGACACAGGTGTCACAATCTCCCCTACTTTAGGAAATTTCGTCCCGAAATTTATTCGTAGGAGTCTATTTGTGACTTTGTGTCAAATAACCACCAGAGATATGTAAGGAAAAATCCTATCATTTCCTTAACGGACATTCTTCAGAACGAAAATGAACAGACGGAGTCATTTTCCTCAACGAGTATTCTTCAGAAGCGGAAATGAAGGAATAAACAACGGGGATTCATTTCCTCAACGGGCAATCTTTAGAAACGTAAAATGAACTTACGGAGTCATTTTCAACGGGTGTGTCATCAGAAATGGAAATGAAAAGGAGAAACAAACGGATATTCATTTCCTCAACGGACCAATCTTCAGAAACGAAAATGAACAAACGGAGTCATTTTCAACGGGTGCTTCATCAGAAATGGAAATGAAAAGGAGAAACAAACGGATATTCATTTCCTCAACGGACAAATCTTCAGAAACAAAAATGAACAAACGGAGTCATTTTCAACGGGTGTGTCATCAGAAATGGAAATGAAAAGGAGAAACAAACGGATATTTATTTCCTCAACGGACAAATCTTCAGAAACGAAAATGAACAAACGGAGTCATTTTCAATGGGTGCTTCATCAGAAATGGAAATGAAAAGGAGAAACAAACGGATATTCATTTCCTCAACGGACAAATCTTCAGAAACGAAAATGAACAAACGGAGTCATTTTCAACGGGTGCTTCCTCAGAAATGGAAATGAAAAGGATAGACAAACGGATATTCATTTCCTCAACGGACAATCTTCAGAAACGAAAGTGAACAAACGGAGTCATTTTCAACGGGTGCTTCCTCAGAAATGGAAATGAAAAGGATAGACAAACGGATATTCATTTCCTCAACGGACAATCTTCAGAAACGAAAGTGAACAAACGGAGTCATTTTCAACGGGTGCTTCCTCAGAAATGGAAATGAATAGTGTTAACTTCTAGGCACATGACAAGGCTCGCTGTGGTTTCTGTGCACTAAATTCCATAATTATGTATGCATCCATAATTACGTAATTCCTTGCACAGTCCGCACAGTTCGTCTTGTAATGTTCATAAGCACATAATCACATAGTTGTTTAACTTGGTTATTAATTTGTTTATTAATTTGTTATCGATTGAGAACGGATATGGAAACCAGTCGATGGACTTCAATGTCCTCTGGGATCTATCTGAAGAGATAGGAAGATCTCCCAAAAATTCGATTTTGTTTTCAAAGAAACGTAATAGTCGAATTAAGGAACACAACAATTTTAGGATTCATTGAAATACCCTTAGGTACCCTATTAAGGATTTATAGTGGTACTTTGGGTATTCGTCCAGTGTTGTAACTTGCGCTTTGTACTTCGTTTCCTTAGAATAAACGGGTACTTAGGAATTTCGTGGAAACGCAAGAGATCATAGAATGGGAAAATTTTGGGGGTAGTTTGTTCTTCAAGGAACACGGTTCCTTGATTGTCGGTATTGTAAGAGATATGTTGTTTATACATGCAACCACATAAATACATTGCAATGTATATAAAAGATTTATTTATAAACAACGATAACAACTGTTTCTTGGACCTTGACAACTAAAGAAAATAATACATAAGGATTGATTATTTCTAAACAGCGTTGTCTTCCATTCGGTCAGATGCTCATCCCTGTGCTGGATTTGCATTAGCAAGTTTTGGGCAATTTCTTCGGAAATGACCCATCTCGCCACAGTTGAAGCAAGAACCTGGTAGAAAACGACCTTGAGCGGTATTGTTGCCAGCTTGGTTTGGTGCAGCTGCAGCTGGGCAGACTCTTGCTGTATGGCCTATAAGCCCACAAGTTTGGCATTTGCGGCACTTTACATTGGCATGATGATGGAGGCTACATTGGTTGCACAAGGGTGCAGTTCCATTGTATGGCTTCCTAGCAGGGGGTTGAGCTGGTTGGTTGGGGACGGCTTGATCATTGTGAGTAACCATGGCGAAGTTCTGAGAAGCCTTTCGCTTCTTTGACTTTTTAGGGGATCCAATCTGTTCATCCATGGTCTTTGATTCCTTGATTGGGTTCGATTCCTCGACCGGTTTCTTGTCACCTTTTCGGAAAAGTTTACCTTTCCTGATCTTTGATTCAGTCAAGGTTGCAGATAGCTCAATGGCCTGTCTAACTGTAGTAGGGTTGCTGCCAGTCACAATGTCTTGTATTGAGTCAGGGAGGCCATCAATGTACTTTTCTATTGCCTTATCCAAAGGCGTGACCATGTTTGGGCATAACAGACTCAACTCCTCATAACGGTCCGTGTAGGCTCGATGCTCACCACTGTCTTGCTCAAGATTGTCGAATTCCCTTTCCAAAGGCCCTGATCTCGTGACGAGGACAAAACTCCTTCATCATAAGGGCCCTAAGTTCAGCCCATGTCTGTGCTAGAGCAACTTCTGCACCACGATCTCTCATAACTCCGTTCCACCACGTAAGGGCTCTCTTCTGGAACACACTCGAAGCAAACTCGACCTTGCGATTGTCAGGACACTGCACGTGGCGGAAAGTATTCTCAATGCTCTCGAACCATTGAAGAAGCCCAGTCGCTCCCTCAGAACCACTAAACTTGAGTGGTTTCACCGAGTTAAAACTCTTGAAATTGCATGGACCATTGTTGTTGTTGTTGGCTTGATTCCATTGAGCAAAGAGGTTTGGGAATTGAGCAGCCATTTGCTGCGCAATGATTTATGCCAATTCGGCAGTCGCTATGTGGCTTTCGCGTCGAGGAGGCATTCTAAAAGAGGAAACATGAAAGGAAACGAGTGAGACGTTTAGACGAAAAGAATGAGATGAAACAAATCTGATGAAAGCAAGGATAGTGGTCATTTGTTTGTTACCACAAGGTAAACAAACGACACACAGTGACTAATCAAAGTAAATGGGTCAAAAATAATCTATCGCGAAGACATGCTCGCCTATAAGTGAACACTCATCCCAAGAATTCCCAGGTAAGCACAACTGGTCTCGCGTCTGATGAGATGTATATGAAGTGCTTGCCTAGACAGAAAACCCAGAATACAGGCATTCACCCTT
Organism: Helianthus tuberosus; assembly: GCA_030545235.1. Taxonomy (NCBI): domain Eukaryota; kingdom Viridiplantae; phylum Streptophyta; class Magnoliopsida; order Asterales; family Asteraceae; genus Helianthus; species Helianthus tuberosus. The sequence continues at coordinate 40,159 of JARYGA010031066.1, forward strand.
CCAGTTTGCACGTGTTCACATTATTTAAAACCCAAAACCTTGACGAGGTTTTGAAAACTCAAAGGGGTTCAAAACCATATAATAGAGAGTTCAAAACCTTACAATAGAGGGTTCAAAACCTAGTAATCAATCATCCTAGAACAGATGATTAGTTTTCAAAGCGGTTTTGAATTTTATGTTCTTGTTGTGGTAGTCGCCTAAGGATAGGTGACGGTATTGTTTTATGACTAAACGCAAGTAAACTCGCGTTAGGGTCCTAAGAAGGTTATAGACTAGGTCAAAGTATTACTAATAACCTAATTCCCTATAACCATTGGCTCTGATACCATCTTTTCTGTCACACCCCGACCACGTAGAACATACAAAACGTGGCGGAAATGTCGGGGAGTGTTGTAACAAAATTAATTGTTTCAAATCCATGGCAATTGAAGTTTCGTTTTATTGATTAAAAGTGTTACAATGTCTTAACAAACAAGGAAATACAACATAATTAACTAGTCTTGCATCTTTTATTGTCACTAAAGCCCAAGTCTGCCTATGTGTATCTTGATCATCTTATGCAACAGCTCCTGAAAAACACATGTGAAAATAGGTACGTCAGCATAAAAATGCCTGTGAGATACATAGGTTTTGTGAAAATAGGTTTCATGACTTATGTTTGAGAAAATGTTTAGTCATGAACCTTGTAATTTGCTTTGTTTTGTAAATCATTTGAAAAACGATAAGATCAGATGATATGTATAAATAAGAGAATAATGTATGGTTAAATGAATAACCATTGTAAAATGAGTTTGTATAAGATAAGTTGCTTGTAAAACAATGTATTGTGAAAAGTATGTTATTTGTATAAAATGTTATATGTCTCAAACTGAAATGATCTAATTAACGCTACGATATGTAATACCATACAAACACTTATATATAGGAAGTACCAGCGGCGTATCCACCATGCTTGTATCATATTACACACGCCTCGTTGCTTAAATCACTTACTCAAACCAAACCAACAAGATGTAATGTTTAACAATTGTAGAAATGTTTATGTATGGTCAAATACGGTTCACACGGTTCACAGATACAAACGGTTCACAGATACAAACGGTTCACAGATACAAACGGTCCACAGATACAAACGGTTCACAGATACAAACGGTTCACAGATACAAATGGTTCACAGATACAAACGGTTCACAGATACAAACGGTTCACATAGTCAAATGTTTACAACGGTTCACATAGTCAAATAGTTATAAACGGTTCAAAATGTAATATAATGTGTTCATATGCTGGATGAGTATATGCAATAAATTGTAATGTAAAACAATGTACTAAGTATGAACTAAATGGACATACATAGCATAAAATGTAATGTAAAACGATGTACTAAGTACGCACACAATGGGCATACATAGCATGAAATCATGTACTATAATGTACTAACGAACATAGCAGGTATATGATGTGAAAACACGGAAAGCATGAAAGTAACAAGTAGGCACATGTGTTCCACCCCAAAACAGTTTGGAAAACAGTAAAAGAGGGGTCTATGTACTCACTTGAGATTGCTTAGTAGTCCTTGAGTAACAACCAAACAATGCTAGAGATCGCAGATATCAAACGGCACCTAATATAGGTAACTATGTTAATAACCGGACCTAAATCGGATGATTGGATAGAATGAGGGTTCGTAAACCAAACGAGTGTAGAGACTCGTGTAATATGGTTTAACAAAGCCTACATACTAAATGAAACCTAACAAAAGTGCTTACGACCCATTACGACTCGTTTAGGTAGCTTATGCTACTTTAACGCGTCGTTCGCGTGAAACGCGTTCGGACCGTCTAACTAGTCCTATGACAAGTGTTATATGCCTAAACATGTTACATAATCAGTTATGTGACAAAAGTTTAGGTTACATATGCTTAATTACCAATTATACATGAAAATGGTATTCTGGTAATTTACCTAAGGCATATAAACTACCTATCATACAACTACTCAAACGATGTGACCATAGGGTATAACCTCGGAAGGTTGTTAACAAAGTGTTCGGTTCAAGCTTGATCGATCGTCCGGTAAGAATTAACTTATTTTGTTAATAAATTATGTATTATGTAAAGAATCAGAAACGAACAATATGCATGAAAAGAGTGTGTAAGCTCACTCAAATACAAGAAATGCATGAAACAAGAACGATTAAATCAAGTTGTGAACTTGATTGAATCAAAACAAGAACGATTAAATCAAGTTATGAACTTGATTGGATCAAAACAAGAACGATTAAATCAAGTTATGAACTTGATTGAATCAAAACAAGAACGATTAAATCAAGTTATGAACTTGATTGAATCAAAACAAGAACGATTAAATCAAGTTGTGAACTTGATTAAATCAAAACAAGTAAAACATGTGTTATAAATGGAATGTTTAACAACCTATGTAAACATTTCAGAAATAGAGATGGCAGATGGAGGTAATGATGATGCGGTGCCAAGAGTCACCGAACAAATGAGGGAAGTGATTGCCGAACAGGTTGGAAAGGCGATCGAAAACAGTTTGTCAGGCTTTATTGATAAAATTCAAAACACAGTTTTATCAATAGTAGAAGATAGAATCAAGAAATTGGAAGATGATTCAAATTCAGCAAAGGAAAAGCATGGAGGACGAAAGCCTTGT
>JARYGA010031067.1:0-26971 GCA_030545235.1 Helianthus tuberosus
CGAGCAAATCAACGAAAAATTCCCAACAGAGTCCCTATAAATGGTGGAATACAAAGAAGAGCCATGGTACGCCGACTATGCCAACTTCCTAGCTAGCGGTATAGTTGCAAAAGGTTGGCCACATCATCAAAGAAAAAAATTCTTTGCTAATGTGAAACATTATTTTTGGGAAGATCCATATCTTTTCAAAATGTGTGCCGACCAACTCATCCGACGATGCGTACATGGTAGCGAAGCACGAACAATTCTCCGCCATTGTCATGAAGGTCCGTACGGAGGACATCATAGTGCCGCTAGTACCGCACGAAAGGTATTTGATTCAGGATTTTATTGGCCAACCATTTACAAAGACGCCCAAAGTCTTGTCAAGACATGTGATGCTTGCCAAAGAACATGTAATATTTCTTCCAAAAACGAAATGCCACAAAATGCATTCTTGTTTGTGAAATTTTTGATGTGTGGGGACTCGACTTTATGGGGCCTTTCCTACCGTCAAAAGAAAACAAATATATACTTGTGGCAGTAGATTACTTGTCTAAATGGGCCGAGGCCGAGGCACTTCCAACAAATGATGGAAGTGTCGTGGTAAGATTTCTGAAAAAATTATTCTCTCGTTTTGGAACACCTAAAGCATTAATAAGTGATAGAGGTACCCATTTTTGCAACCATCAACTTGAAAAAATCTTAACAAGATATGGGGTCTATCACCGGGTCTCAACAGCATATCACCCTCAAACAAACGGACAAGCCAAAGTGACTAATAGAGGTTTAAAACGAATACTCGAAAAAACCGTAGGGTTAAATAAAAAGGAATGGGCTGATAAATTAGATGATGCTTTATGGGCTTTTCGAACTGCTTATAAAACAACAATAGGTACAACCCCATATAAGCTCGTCTATGGAAAAAGTTGTCACTTGCCAGTAGAAATTGCACACAAAGCCTACTGGGCAATTAAAAATTGTAAACTTAGATTTAGAATTTGCTGGTAAAAATCGATTTTGTCAATTAAATGAATTAGATGAACTTAGGAATTATGCATACTCAAACTCCGAAATTTACAAGGAAATAATGAAAAACTTGCACGACAAACATATTAAACCTAATGAATTTCGAGTAGGAGATCAAGTTCTTTTGTTTAATTCACGACTTCGATTGTTTCCTGGTAAATTAAAGTCTAGGTGGTCAGGACCTTTCTCCATCACCCATATTTTCCCACATGGTGCAGTAGAAATTAAATCTCGGAATGGAATTCCATTCAAAGTCAATGGCCAACGGCTGAAACTCTATCAAGGATTCATTGAGGATGAAGATGAGGAGATCTCGCTTCAAACGGTCGAAGAATAAAAACATCAACATCATACCTGGTAAGTTACGAACCAACAGGGATGACATCTTAATCGGTAAGTCTTCTAACCAAGTTTTGGGAAAACTAGGACACTCACACGAGCACTTAATTTTTTTTTTTAAACTTTGCTCGGCACGAGGCCGTGTCCGCGCAACTGTCGGGATAAATCCCCTTTTTCATAACAGTTACACCATTCCACACGCCCCGTTTCCCCAAAAACGCTCTGGTTCAAGGCAAATTTCCGCAGATTTTCGACGTCTCCTCTACTTCTAACAACACCAAGGTATGATTCTATCACCATTAGTAGTTAGATTAAGCATTTGCATGTAGTTAAAACTTCAAAAATTTGGGGAAAAATCTAGGGTTCTTGAACTACATCCGGATCAAACCTCAAATTTTTGCTTAAATCTGATAGCATTTAGCTAGATAAGTGTTATAGGAAGTAAATCCACTGGTATTGTTCAAAGATTCGCCCGATTTCTCACAAAAACCCCAAACCCTTGTTTTTGAACCGAAAAAGATAAAATTGAATGGGTAAACAGGTTGTTTTGGGAAAAACGGCACTTGGGGTTTCATTTTCGGGGGAAACCGCACCTATTGGACCAAAAATTTTCAAGTTTTCGAAACCGGGTCGAAAAATGATGTTTTTGAGTAACAGACGCCTGGACACGGGGCCGTGTCCGCTGAACACGGGGTCGTGTCCAGCTCGCTGTTTGCAGTTTTGTCCGAAAATTCTACTGTTTCGTGCTAACTTTTGTTGTATTTTTTCAGATGTCGGGGAAATTCACGAGGTTTAACGCAAATGAGCTTGATGCTAGGGCAAGATATGAAGTACTTCAAACAAGACCGGAAGAATACCCGAGATAAGTATGCACGGATCTGTTAGCCATGGTGAACCAACTTGACCGGTTTAACAACCTCATTACCGGCCCGCTAAGAGTAGCCTTAACCACTCGACTTCATTCCGTCCACGAGTGCACTATGGAGTTCTACAGCACCTTCACGTTCAATTCAAGGTGCGACCCTTTCGACAGTGATGGGGTGGTATTCCGATGTGGTGGAACTAGGTACTCGATTTCGATGGCACAATTTGGGTCGATAGTTGGGCTATATTCGGAAGAAGATGCGGGTAACGAGGAGAATACCGGAGGGATGCGAGAGATGGATGAGAACGATCGCCAAGCCGCGTGGGCTCAGATTGGTGAAGGGCACTACAATCCGAGCAGCACTAAGAGCACTAAGTTGAGGGACCCGCTCTACCGATACATCAATAGGCTCCTCGGCTACTCTCTTAGCCAAAGGTATGATAGCCGTGGCGTGTTGGGTTGAGAGATTTGATTGTCCTCCACTGCATCCATAACCGCAGACACCTCGATGTTATGTTCCTCCTGCTCCGAAACATGCATTTGAACAAGCTTGCTACTCCACCAACCCCTATCTTCTTTGGAGGGTGGGTATACCGTCTCTTCAAGCACTTCACCAACATACCTAGGTCATTCGAAAGGAGCCCATGGTCGGGAAGAGTGGACATACACATTTGCCGCTCCATGAACCTAATTTATGAGGCCGAAGACGGGACGGTTAGCTTCCAGAGGATGCAGGGGCATGCAGGGAACCCGCAAGCGGCACTTGTCCTTCACGATCCACAGTTTCAACACCCTCCTCTGTACCAGTACCAGCCCCACGGTGATCCGGGCCAGTCATTCTCACAAAGAGGTGGTTTTCCTAACTTCCAAAGTTTACATGATTTATTGCAGGAAAACCTCATGTGCACCAGGAACACCTACAACATGGCGAGCAACACGTACGCCCGGGTCGGAGCCATTGAAAGGAACATATCCGACATCCAGGATGACATAGGGAGCATCTGGGAGTACATGGCGGGGCATGGTGGAGGAGATGGTGACGATGAGGACGAGGACATGGACTAGGAGGAGTGGAGTAAGGAAAATTTGGTTGGAGATCCCACAGGTTAAACCCCCTTTCTATCTTGAACCATTTCCGGCCTGCGTGCCGAGTGTTGAAAAATTTACTTTCTTTTAACCCTTTTTATTTTCTGCATTTGTTTTTCTTTTAACTTTGTTGACATGGATGTTGAACTTGGTAAATTAGGATGTTTGCTATGGTTTGGTGTAGTATTTATTGATAAAGCAGGTACATACGAGGCTTAGAGCACTAAACATTAGTGCTACTAAAGCCGGGACAAGAAAACCGCAGCCAGAAACCTGTTTTTCAACCTTGCAGATTGTCTACACGGGGTCGTGTCCAGCCGACACGCCCCCGTGCCCACTTCCCCAGACCTGCTGTTTGTTTAATTAGGCATGCTTTTGACAGACACGAGGTCGTGTCCAGTCGACACGCCCCCATGTCCACCTTCTGTAAGTTTTCATTATTGGCACCTGAACACGGGGTCGTGTCCATCAGACACGGGGCCGTGTCCAGGCAACCAGTAAAACATATTTTTGCTTTTTAACACCTTTTTACACATTCAATCAACCTAAAAACTTATTTCTGGGACACATTGAGGACAATGTGTAATTTAAGTGTGGGGGGATGCTAAAACCTTGAATCTTGCAAGTCGTAACTACAAGCCTTACACAAAACTCTATTGGAACCGCTAATCACCCCAAAAAAATTTTTTCAAAAATTTTCATTTTTTTACTTGTCTAGGTTTAACTTGGGAATTTCAAATTCTAAAAAGGTTATATTTTTATAAATTTACAACCGACAGTGTCGTGATAAAAAGAACCAACATAAGAAAATTATGAAATGGCATGACAAGCTTAGTTAAAATTTGATTATATATACTTGATCACATAAAAACCCATTCCCACAAAAGTGAGTTTTGAGCCTTTATTGAGCATGCAAATATATATATTTAAATTAAATGCTCATTTTTCGTTTCTTGTGTGAATAGCCGCTTGGTTCTTACGACTCTAGAACTTGCCACGACGATACATTCCCGGTCCTTACCAACTTAAACCCGAGTAAGTAAATGATGGAGGCATTAGGACTAACCATTTTTATTTCTACACCATTATTTTTTTTACCACCTACCCAAAATCCCCCTAGTTAGCCCCTTTGAGCCTAAACCTTTTCATTTCATAACCCAAACCAAACACCCTTTCACCCACCAAAACCCTTTTTTATCTTTAACCTTTTGTTTTAGTAACAAACTCGGTTTTTCGTATGACTTTTCAAAAAAAAATGTTGATGATGAAGCAAAAGAGAAATAAACAAACAAGTTTATCAAAAATAACTTTGTTTGAATAAAAGCTTCATCAAAATAAAAGTTGCAAAAATAAAAAGTCTTACGAAAACCGACGCTTGTTACGCTTTTCGCCCTTTTACTAACCACTAACCCAACCACCTACCTTTAACCCAAGCCTAACCCTTAACCCCAAAAGTCCTCTTGATATTTACAAAGGTATATAGTTAAAAAGGAGGAGGATTGATTGCTTGGCAAACTTATGGTAGGAGTAAGTTCCATGCCGCTCTCGAGTGACTCACTAAAATACATTTTCGGCCGAGTGTTGAGTGATCCCCGTGAGGTATGTGAACTTGTATATAAATGGAATTTTAAAGAGGCATGTTATGCCCTAATAAGTAATTTATCTTATGAAAAGTTTTAAATAAATCATGATGAATAGGAATGTAAATAAATAAAAATAAAACTTAATAAAGAATCTTGGAATTCCCGACACTCTATGACAAGCCCAAAATCCTTCTCTTCTACCTATTCCATTTGGGAGTGTAAAGCCACATTATAAATAGTTTTGCTTGAGGACAAGCAAAGATTCAAGTGTGGGGGTATTTGATGTGTGCAAAATGCAACATATAAATTACATCAATTGTGGCATAAAACTAACCCTTTTTAAGTACTAATGTTGGAAAAAGAGTGTTTTTGTCTTCCTTTTGTATTTTCAGGATTAAATGAGCTCAAATTAACAAAAAAAAAGTAAAAAGACAGCTAAATCTAACATAAATACAAGAAAAGGAACAAACGTGACATGCCCAACCCCACGACAGCATCTTCCCAAGCAAAACAAGAAAACAGAAGGCTGAACACGCCCCATGCTCAGTGAACACGGGGGGCGTGCCCAAGTGCCAGCAGAAAAGGCAAAGATGTAGAAGCTTCTATCGCCCACCACGGGGTCGTGCTCAGCGGACACGGGGCCGTGCTCAACTCTAAGATTCGCAGAATCTGGGAAATCTCGATAGTACGGATTTGCTTCTGCACACGGTGGCGTGCCCAGTGGACACGGGGGCATGGTCAACTAATGTAGACAAACTGCAATTAATGAAGAAAGAGATGAAGGATGGACACGGGGCCGTGCCCAATGGACACGGGGCCATGCCCGAGCTTCTGTTCAGCCTATAAATTGGAGTGCTTGGCTCAAGTGCAAACCATCCCTTGGCACACCACCTCTCTCACACTTCACCCACCACCCACCACCACCATAACACCATAATCCACCACCATCATCCATTGTCCATCATAGAGTGTGTGAGTCGTCTCGGGGTCCAAGATTGATCGTAAGAGTTCTTGACAATCAAGGCCATGTTTGCCTAAGTCTCTTACATTACTTGGTGAAGACTAAGTGTCTAGTGTAATACTTTTTATTTTTAATATTTTCGCATTTTTTACTTGGTTATGTATTAATGACTTTAATAACTAGTTTCTTATGTTGAAGGTGATTTTTCCTTATCGTTTGTCCGTGGTGTCTTGGCATTATTTTACTGTCTATATAAAATAAAAGATTTTCACCATTTATATCTCCACGGTCTATATGGAGGTATGTTGGCTACCTGGTCGGGGATTAAGGAACGGTTTGGTAAGAGTCTTGCCTTGTTCAGTGTATAGATCCTGCAAGGACCTGGGTCAAATTTAGTAGGACCTCCTTCAATACTTAACGGTATTGGATGGCGGGGGTCCAAACTCTTTGACCCCCTCATATGTAAGCTACTATTAATACTTTAACCCGGCTACTTAGGACTGTACCCTTGCTGACTCAGACTACTTAGCCGAGGGTAACGTCACCTTCAAAAGAGGGGCCTACCATAATATGCATTAATAACTTAATTAATTATCTTTTAATAATCCAACCCTTTAGGATTGTATCCTTGCTGACTCAAAATACTGGGTTGAGGGTAACGTCACCTTCAAAAGAGGGGTCTACTACAATAACTAAGATAATCTCTTAAAAAGTGTAAAAATGCGGAAATAATCAAAGGTTACACTATACACGAGTCGGAGCCCAGTGATTCATCTTGTCTATTTGTTTTTATTTTTATATTATTTTCAGCATTTTAGTTAGTTTTTATTTTTCTAGTTTAAAACCTTTTTCTAACTTTTTGATTTGATTAGACGTTGAGGATAAACTGGTACTAAAAGCCCTTGTGTCCTTGGACGACCTCGGTATCTTACCAACACTATACTACGCTCATGATGGGTGCACTTGCCCATATGTGTGTTTAGTGTTAGTAAATATCGTGTTTTATAAATTTAAAACTTGGCTAAAAAAGTGTAAAAGGGCTTAAAATAAACATTAAAACCATAACACACTTCACTCACATCAACGTCTCGTATAGAGCTAGACGGCTCGTCTGGCCTTTTTATTAAATTACCATTTTACCCCTGTAAAGTCCCCAGTATAGGCCTTGATCAGGGGTAAAATGGTAATTAACCAATCCAAAAAGATATTTCTGGAATGGTTAATTACTATTTTACCCCTGACTAAGGCCTATACTAGGGGCATTACAGGGGTAAAATGGTAATTTAATAAACATTTTTTTAATAATTAAAAAAGAAAAACCCAAATAGTTGTCGCCCACCATGTATGACGCGTATAGACCTATACGTGTCGTCTAGGTTTTCAAATTACCTTTAAGCCCCTGGTTAAGGCCTATACTGGGGTCTTTTCAGGGGTTTAATGGTAATTAAATAAAAGATTTTCAAAATTCAAATTAAAAAAAAAAAGAAATGTTGTTGTCCATAAAGACGACCCGTCCAGGTCTATACGAGGCTTCCTTTTTTGATAAATTCAAATTTTGAAATTCAAATTTTCAAAATTCAAAAACCCAAAATCCCGCTCTAACAGACGACCCATCCAGCTCTATACGAGGCGTCTGGATTTGTTGAAATGACCTTTTAGCCCCTGATTTAAGCCTAGAATGAGGGCATATCAGGGGCAAAATGGTCTTTTGACCATTCGTATACGACCCGTCTAGGTCTATACGAGGCGTATATTTGTAATTTTTTTTATAAAAATGTTATTAAACTGTTTTAATCAATTCTAATTATAAAAAATGATAGAATTTTTTATAAAAATGTTATTAAACTGTTTTAATCAATTCTAATTATAAAAAATGATAGAAATTATAAAAAAAAATATAGAAATTGTAGAAAATTATAGGAATTAATACAAAAAAAATTATAGAAGTTAATACAAAAAATCTTATTAATTACTATAAGATTAATTATCGATACAAAAAATACTATTAATTACAAAAATCATTCTTCCGTATCACTGTCGATGTAATTAAGACTGGGGTTTGATCTTGGTGGAGGATTCACTATCGATGTATACCATTCTAGACGTGGCAAGTGCATATCTTCCCATTGTTCCGTATTGGGTCTTCGGTGGTTCAACCATAGCCCGTGTGCTGGTGGCATTGGATAATCCCCTTCCAGCTTAACATGTATGAAGTGGTTCTCGTTAACATGTGCACGCTTTATGAATAATGGTTGTTGATTAGCCGGAGGAATTAGTATCGGGAAGAAAGTGGAACTCGCACCCATGGTTGTCGTTAACAGGTGCACCCTGATACCGTACATTTGTGTAATAAGAAGTCCTGCTAAGGGGAAGTCCATCCAGTGATCCGGGGGACAACTGGACACTGAATCCCAAATTAGGCCCTGACGATGCGTGTAAAAATAACCTTCATCCCATGCTTCAAATATTGGGAACCAGATCGATTCGTTCTTATCCATTTCTTGGACAAGGTCCCTTCGAATGAGCCCCCATGAACTCTGATCCATACCTGAGCCCACAGCCACAGACCGAAACCCATAATGACCGTCTGGCATCATATCTCGTATAGCACGAGATGTGCGGATGAAACACTGGCGGAATGGCAGACTTAAACTGTTTGATGATTCCCACGTTCTCGTCCCCAATGATTAAAGGAAAACCGTGATCATCTCGTGTCTCTTTCTTCTTAGAACTCTTTGAACGGCTTAGGCTCGCTTTGGGTTTTTGGGACCTTATAACCGACTGTTGAGAAGCCTGTGATGGAACGTACAAGCTGTGGCGAGGGTTATCGTACTTACTTTGTCGTGAACCTTCAAAGAACATGTTTGCGTCACCGAAGGAGCTTTTCCTCAATTCTTCATCTATACGAGAGGCCTCGTCCAACCTTTGTTGTACCTGCTTTGTTGTTGGTCAGCCACGAGTATTTTGTTGGACAACCGGTGGTTTCTTGGTAGATTTCGTTGGAGTCAACACCGCTTTAATCTTTGACATCAGGTTTTTTTCTGAGTTGGGGGGTGCGACTCTAATTGTTGTCTAACAATATTTAGCTCTTCGACCACGTCAACGTCATCATCTATCAATTTACAACTTTGGAAGTTCAGCTTCCGCCAGAAGACATCTATGTCTTCGAGTTGAATCGGACGCTCTGCACGGTTAAAAACAACATTGTTTAAGTCACATGATTAATGGAAATATATCACACAAGTGTTGTACGTTTAACAATTATTACCTTCACGCATGTACTTTTCTATCCTACAAGCACAGGACAACCCACAACTGTACCACATTTGGCAACCACATGATGAATGAAAGCGCTCGAAGACATCTAGCTTCCTAATTGCCTCTCCACTCAACAAGTCAAGGGCTGTATGGGATACTTTTCCATGTAGGTGTTGAAACAGCGGGTGTTTGTGGTGGTTCATTCTTTTTTCGATGCAGTCTCGAAAACTCTTCCTTATTTCACCGAACCGTGTCTCAACTATATCCCGGACACAACCAACTACATGGTCCAGCGAGCTCCTATCTAGGACGTATCTCTTTAAGTTGGCATGTTGGCTCTCAACTCTATTTGTGGTACGATTACCAAAGTTGCGCCTCTTATCAGTCCACGCAAAGACGAACATCTCCTTATAGTCTTTTAGCCAGTTATCGTACACGTAATTGAAGACTCCTAAAAAGTAAAAATAATTTAATAAAATTTACATAGGTAAGTCGTATGTTATTAGAAAAGCTTACTAGAACGTTTGCACTCCACAAGTCGCCTTCGCATGTTGCGCAAGTGGTACTCGTAGATGGGGATGGATGGAGACTCAATCAATGTCCCCCAGAATGACAAAAATTTATCCCAGTCTTCTTCTGTGAAGGCAGCCTTGCAGTGCTTCATAACATTCTGTTGTATGTGCCACCTGCAAAGAAGCCTGGAGGCGTCTGGAAATACTTTAGCACACGCGCCCATAAGGGCTAGGTCTCTATCCGTTACAATCATACGTGGCTCCATACATTCATCCAACATTGACTTGATTCTCTCAAGCACCCACACAAAGTTATCACCCCATTCTTTACTAACAACGGCATGCGCGATACAAAACGAATGGTTGGTAGGCGTCATACCAACAATATGGATAAATGGAATATTGTATAAGTTTGTCTTGTACGTCGCATCGATCAGCATGACGTGTGGGAATGCACGCCACATGTCTCTCGAGTACCGATGAAGAAAGAAGATCTCTGTTCCGGGTTCCTCCCGTGTCTCGTAAATAAAGTCGTTGTTTATCGGCGCGTTTTCTAGTGACTGCATGGGAGTCAATCCTTGTCTTTGTTCGGCTCGAATATTCGCCACAACCTTTTGAACGTCTTTCTGAACATGAAACCTGTCGGGGTCCTGCTTCCTTATCGTTTGAAATATTTTGCGCGGCTCCATGTTTTGAGTTGTCAACTGCTCGATCAGATTCATTTCGCTTGGAGTAAACCTTCGCACAAACGCGTGGGCCGACAGGTCCTCACAAAGTTCGTGGTTATGTTTAATTTTTCCGTCTTTTATCTCCCAGGTTTCATACGGGTGGTTTCACACAGCCAGCAGATAAAACGGGCAACCGGTTTTTTTACTTCCGGTTTTTCTAAGTGTTGCTGTAGTGTGGTGCTCACCACCACGGTCACATTCAAGCTATACCCTCCAGGTTCTTCCCCCGATTTTCTTTGATCGACGGGTGACAATAACGAAACCATCCGCGTTTGCTATTTCTTGTATCCGTTTCTTTAGTTCATCTAAAGAGTTGAAAACCTGTAACATCGACAATAATAACAATAATTATAATAATAATAATAATAAATAAATAAATAAATAATAATAAATAATAATAAAAAAATAATAATAAAATAATAATAATAAAATAGTAATTGATACCTGCTTTTTAAAGTACGGATTGTCCGGGATGGGAGGTGCCTCACCACCATATCTACCATATTCACCATAACCACCATATCCACCATATCCTCCAACGTCCGGATTGTTTTAATGAACGTAAGGAGTGCCCAGGGAAATGAATTGCTGATGACCACCGTCTCCTCCGTATCCACCGTATCCACCATATCCACCATATCCACTGTCTCCTCGGTATCCACCGTGTCCTCCGTATCCACAGTCTCCTCCGTATCCACCGTCTCCTCCGTATCCACCGTCTCCTCCGTATCCACCGTCTCCTCCGTAAGAATATTCACACCCGTATTTATAATCCGGATACCCTTGTTGCGTCGGATAACTTGGTTGACCAGCATGGTATGAGTCATCTACAGGGGTTGTTTCATCAACAGGGGATGCGTGTTCAAATCTAGAAACGGTCTGTTTTGTTTTCCTTGTATACTAGACACAACTTCCTCTTGCTCATTAGAATCAGGAACGCCAGACTCCTCCAAAATAGATGACCGTATCATCATTATCATTAGTAAATAATAAACTAAAACAACAAGTAATTAAAACATTTAAGTTAATAACTGTTATCGGAACGCTTTGGAGCACCCAGTTGTCGCTAGAATACTGCCCGAAGACATAGTTGCTGTCCCAGTATGATGACATTTCAACACTTCGGGATGATAAGAACACAAATGCAAACAACAAGAGTTTCTTTCGAAGAAATACTAGAAGAAACATAATGAAATGAATGTTGAATGCTCTGGTGGACCAAGAATGCACTGTATATTGCACTTTATATGAAATATAGACGCCTCGTATAGCTCTAGACGCCCCATATTGCTTTAAGTCACATGTCTGACACAGTCAAATCAGTCTCTAAGACGCCTCGTATAGGCCTATACGAAGCGTCTTAGTACCCTCGTATTGGTCCCTCGTACAGGCCTAGACTCCCCGTCTGATGTGACTGATGTGTCATTGTACGAGGTTCAGAAGTTGGTCAGGAAAAGGAACCCTAGACGCCTCGTATAGCCCTATACGAGGCGTCTATCAGGGTGTGGAAATAGGGGTTTGGGTGTGGAAATATGTAGACCCTTAGCATTACAGTTACAAAAATGAACAGTGCGGCGGGTGGTAAGATCTACTAGTTCGCGGCAGCATACGATGGAGCTGGGCGGCTTACTGTGGTGATCGCAACAACCACCAAATTTGAGCTTACGGTTACGTCGCGGGCCGCTAACAAATCGAACGATTCAAATGCCTTGGTGTGGCTGAACAAGGACTTGGTGGCCAAATGATGGTGCAATGGCGAACCGTAGTAAGTGAGAGATTGGTTTGAAGGTCTAAAAGAAAGGATTGATGATCGGCGAACCTTGTTCCTTAATCTTCGGCTGTTTTGTTTTAATATAGAAAAGGGTCTAAAAGACGGATTTTAAAACACTGCACATAACAGTTCGAGTCGGCAGAAAGTTGCAACAATGATGTAGATATTTGCCGGTAATTACATGCGGAAAGTGAATCATATGAAAGAATATCTGTGTACCAATAAGAAATTTAAATGGTTGACTAACCATTATAATCTATACTACTATATTAAAGAAACTGGGTTTTCTGCCCTTTTGGTCATTTTACACACGTATAAATTTTACAGCATTACGTACAAGAGAGTACAAGCTGGTTTAGAGGGGTTAAACTTGCACATTATCCAAAGATTTAAGACACTTTAGGGTCATTTTAGAAATTTTATCATGGAATTTATCCCCACCTTTAATGGAATTTATCCCCCCTTTAATGTAACGCCTTTTATAGTCTTGGTATCATACATGGACGTAACGCCTTTTATAGTCTTGGTATCATACATGGACGGATCATTCTCTCTCTCTTCCAAACCTCTGGCTCCCACAGTTGAAACATCTCCCCCTTCTTCACCTTCCTTTCATTGAATTTGTATTAAAACCCTAGACAACGAATGGTTCAGTCGCTCTCTTTGAAACCACTAAAATGATGAAGAAATTACCCTTGTCGCCGGCGATTGTTCTGCTAAAATTGATGGTTTTGACAGTCTCTGGTTGATCGGCGGTAGCCGGGAGGCGATTTGAGCAGGTGATTTTGATTATTTTTAGATCGTATCTAATTGTTAACTCATTCATCAAGCATTTACATATAATCTTCAAGTTCTAATCGGATAATGTAAAATGATTTAGGGTTCACTGGACATTTCACTGCGGTTAACTCTTTCCTCCTTTACTTAAGTCTTTTTTTTACCCATTCAACTCAATACACAACCTGATAAAATGCATCCTAATTTACATATGATCTTCATTTTTTATTTCACAAGTTCTAATTGAATAATGTTCATTGTAGGTTGCAGGAGAGCACAATGCTATTGATCCTGATCTCAATAATAAAGCATTACCGGTCGATGATGCCAAACTCGATTGAAGATAAAATGTGTGTGCTCTGTTGGTATACTTATCTTTCTGTGTAATGTTATATGTACGGATGATGACAAATTGTGTTTGATTGTATGCTGATGGAATTTCAAAACTTTCTTAACAAATTAAAGTGAGTAAAGATGGAGTGATTTATCAGGAAATCATTTTTAGAACTTGCCACTATATGGAACACCCGTCACAAAACATTCGGGACGGGTATATTTAGGCCTTTTTAATCTGTAATGGAAAGTTTTGGGTATAGAAAACTTAAAGCCGATCAGTTCGGGTAATTTTATGTTTTGGCTATTGGTACTCAGCCTTAATTTATAGGCTGAGTTTAACTGGGTCAAGTTTAACATAGTTGTTTTAGACCCGTTCAAAATCGTTTTTTTTTTTTTTGCAGTTTGACTGGAATTTGTGTTTGTTAGCCTTGATGGACGCATGGCGATATTGCTACTCTGGGCTGGGTCTAGGCAAGCGCTTTTTTGCGCCTTTCACTACTATGTTTTCAATGTTTACATCACATAATCACTTTCAAATTGTACATTTATTCAGATGAAATTGACCAAAACATTGGGTTGTATGTTGATCTTCAGGTAATGGATGATTAGTAGATCCTCAACTGGTCAAGTTTTTTATGATTCTCTCACGTTCGTTAAGGTTACCTTCTATAGTTTTTTTTTTCGCCATGATAAACAATTTTCTTTGTTGTTTTCTAATTGTTATTAATAGTTTCAGTTAATTGTAATTTTTTTCCATTACATCTAAAAAAATCAATCACCGTCAGTGTGGTCGGCCTGCCGAATGTAGGTAAGAGCAGTCTTATTAATAGTTTAAAGATATGTCATGTTGTCAATGTTGGGGCCACACCTGGACTAACAAGAACCATGCAAGAAGTCCAGTTAGACAAGAATGTTAAACTTTTGGACTGTCCTGGTGTTGTAATGCGTAAATCTGGGTATTACTATGCTGCTATTGCACTTAGAAATCGCAAGAGAATTGAGAAGCTAGAGGATCATGTTATCCCAGGCAAGTCAGTTTTATTATCCAAATACGTATACATATGCTCGATGCATGCGTGTGTGTCAGTGTAAAAATGTTAGGAACTAAAAAAATATCAAGAAATACGAGGAACAAAATGTTTTGTCGAATTTTTTAAAAATAAAATCTAAAATATTCAGCCGTTGTGATATAAAATTTATCAAAGGATGAACATCAAAATCATTTTTAGGATAAGCCGTGACATATTATTTTGTTTTCTTGAAAGCCATTTTTAGTCTTATGTAGTTTGTCTAATAAAAAAAATTGATTATTTAATCAATGTACATGAGGGTTATGAAACATGGGAGCCCAGCCCAGGTCGCCAATAGAATACAAACAGTACAAACACATCATTCAGATGTGAAAACCCCCAGAGATCAACAACTGTGTTAAAATAAAAAAGAATCTTTGTGACAAGTTTTTCAAAGGAATCCTTCTTCAAGACGGCAAAGTCGTAAGTAACTCCTCATATTTCATTTCGATTAACCTTTGGTACTAATAATATATTCTTTAATCTGGTAATGAATCCCATTCAAGTGTTGAACAAAAATTTAATACATGCATTTACATATGTTAGAATTTGGGGTTGATATGATGCCATTTCCTTTTTTTGTTGAATCTTTAACCCATTAGACAATTAAATCAATTTACATGTCTTTTAACTAAAGGCATATTTTTAGCTGTGAATTTTTGGGTTTTCCAGAATCTTGAATCAGTTGATATTGATATCCACTTTTGTTTAAATTTAGATTTCGCTTTTTATTTAATCTGAGTAAACGACTCGTCTAGAGGCTGCAATTTAATCGTCACTTTTGCTAATGTATTCGGTTATGTGGTTTATGCTTTAATAGTTGCTGATGGTTTTATGTTTGGAGGGTAAAAAGGTCGTGAAAGCCATAAAAACCCTTTTGTTATTTTCTTACAAAGAAAGCGATTTTAACACGGGTTTTCAATTTCTATCCAGGTGACCATGTGGACCTGCAAGCCGCAACACCCCTGTGGTAGACATAAAGTTGTTAACTAGGCGAGCGTGTGGAGTTGTTAACTAGGCTTGATCCACCGCAACGCGCGGGATCGCCAATCCGGTTTATCGCGCACATTTATTTTATATTTTCAGACCAGTAAGAGTTGAAAAGCGAAGTTGTCACTTGGGTACCAGGGGTTGCCAAAGCAGACCAGCGGTAACATGGTAGCTCTGTGGTGAACGGCGGCATCATCTGCAAATGTGTAGTAGGCAGTGGCGATGATAGGTGGCCATAAGAGGGCTGAAGCAGGTCTAATAACAACAATTGGCGGCTACACATGTGTCAAGGAGGCAGCTGATAAAATATGATAAAATAATAAAAAAAAATTCAATGATAAAATATGCTCAGATACATATATGTAAAAATGATAAAATAATATCATTTTTTTTATTTTCATAGTTCAGAGATTCACTCTTGATTTATGATTATAGGGAAGTTGTATAGATTGGCATGATAAATTATCAAGATGTCATTCAAAGGACTTGTGCGCGAGCTGAAGGAGATGCGAGATGGGATCGGGAGTGTATCGAGGAGAGGAATTGAAGGGAGACAGTGAACTGGTGGAATTGAACTAGGTCTCATATTGCGTTGGATGTAGCTCTGGTGGAGATGGTCATCAAGGTCAGTGGGCAAACTTGCCTTCAGATTGTTGTTGGATATAATTGATAGGATCCAAGAGAGTGAGACTTTGTGGCCTGTGAGAATTGTTGTTTATTGTGCATCTGGTTGTAAGTCAAACCGAGCACTTGTTTTTATTATTTTTGTTGAGTCAAATCGAACACTTGTTAATACCGTTTTAGTCATATTACGACTCTATTTTTTGTTGTTTTCTCTTTTGTTTTGCTAACGGTACCGTATTTGATCGAAATTGGTGTTGTTCTTTACGGTACTAACATAAGTCTTTATGGTTATCAAACGATATAAAAAACGGATTGGTATTCTTTTAGACCTATTGGATCGGTAATATAGATATACAACTTATATATGATTTATTTATCGTTTTAAGGTTGAATTATGTTTCCCCCGTAGTGCCGGTTAGAATTATGAAAAGAATCTGTTTATCGCGCTGCAACGCGCGCGGGTTTACCACTAGTAATAAATTATTTAAACATGGTTCAAAATAAGACGAGAATTTAAAATCATCCATTATCAAACATATAAAATTATAAATCTACATTCTAATAAAGGATTCCAATTAATGACACATGACATTATCTCCTTCAATCTAAAAACTTTTACTTATATTTTATTTTAATTTTTTAAATAATTAATATATGGTTATTATTCTTATTCTAATAAAAAATTAATATAATGTCACTTATAGATATCTTCAAAGACAAAGATAAAATCTTAGATGTATAAGTATGAACAATATTAACAATTCAGTAAATTATTATAAATAAATCAAATGATGGATATCATTCCATGAACAACGATTTTTTTTTCTACTATATACAAGAAACTAAATCTGATACAAAGATGGTATTTACATATGTATACCTGAAATCGATTATACATATGTATATCTGAAATCGATTATATAATATGATATGATTAGAATCAGATCGATAATCGAATATGTATATAATAGTAATAGACCCATGATCTATGGGAAAAGATCAAATAGGAAGATTAATTTCGCTAGGAAGGATAGGAAGCAATAAGAGGATGACATGTGGCAACATTTAAAATAAAGAAAAAGGGTATTTTAGTCAATCCAACCCTTTCTTCTTCCTTTTTCAAAACCCAGTAACTTCAAAACCCACCATTTTCAAAACCCACCATCTTCAACCATTTCTTCACTTTCTATCTCAATAATCACTACATTATAGTGCGATTTTCATCACCAATCAATGATTCAAACCCCCGATCAACGTGTTCTTCAGTTTTTTTGAATAAAACCCAGTTTAATTTCATACAAAATCTCGTTTTTTCCGGTGATTTTGAAGATAATCACTCGATTTGTTCGATTCAATCGCTGATAAGTGTTTCTATCATTTCAAATTTCGTCAATTGATGAAGAAACCGGCTTCGATCCATGTAAGAAATTCTTTAATTTCATTTTCACGATCTGGGTTTTTATTTAGTCATTGCGTTTTACGATCTTGGCGGGGTCCGGGGGCGGCAGCCCCCGGTAGCGGAGTCGCAGGGGCGGCAGCCCCTGGCGGGGTCCAAGGGGCAGAGCCCCTGGCTGGGGTCCTAAAAACGCATCAGAAAAATTAATTTTCCAGAAATTGGCTCATTTCGAAGACAGTAATTCGTAGACAATTCAGACAGTTCTGAACAGTTTTATGTGTCCATTGCGTTTTAGAAATAAGAGAGTTTTATGTGTTTTCTGGCTATTGCGTTTTAGAAAAAACACATTTTTAAGTATCTTTAGTCATTGCGTTTTAGGTAAAACACATTTTTGAAGTGTTTTTAGTCATTGCGTTTTAGGTAAAACACATTTTTAGGTGTTTTCAGTCCATTGCGTTTTACAGAGAACACTTTCTTTTGTTTTTTTAGGTCATTGCGTTTTAGAAATGAGACATTTTTAAGTGTTTTCTGGCCATTGCGTTTTACAAATAAGACATTTCTTTGTGTTTTTTGTGCATTGCGTTTTAGGTAAAACACTTTTTTATGTGTTTTTAGTCTATTGCGTTTTAGAAATAAGACATTTCTTTGTGTTTTCTGGCCATTGCATTTTACAAATAAGTCATTTCTTTGTGTTTTTTGTGCATTGCGTTTTAGAAAAATGTCATTTTTTAGGGTTTTTTTTCATTGCGTTTTACGTAACTGGTTGTTTTTCTGTTGCGTTTTACACAACTGGGTTTAAATTTTTTTTTTTAAATATAGCAATAGTATACTCGTTTTAAAGATAAAAAAACGCTCGTTTTTTTGGTGCAATTTTTATAAAAAAATAATGTCGTATGAAAGAGTTATTAACGTTTAAAAAATGGGGGGAATTGGAGGAGAGAGAAACTATTGGTTTGGATTGACTAGAATGCCCTTGAACAAACTCACGCGCCTCTTTTCTTCTTTTCAATTTCCCTGATTTAATCTTAGCCCTTGATTAACTAAATGGATGGTCAAGATCACTTCCTAGCCTTCCTAGCCAAATTAACTTCCTATTGTATCTCCACCCCATGATCTATTTCTATAACTTGTAAAAGTTTTAGGTTATTATTTTTGAGAATAAGAATTAAAACATACTCATGGTAACCATTCAAGCCGAAGAAATTTGTAATACAATAGAGAAGTAACAATTGTAAATACTGGTACCCCATTTCAAGTCGGTCATTATTATAGAATATATTTACGTAGCTCATCGAGTTTACATTTGACAAATTGTTTTAGTTTACATTACTTGGTTGTTTTAGTTTACCTTACTTACCTGAAATATTTCTTTTATTTCATCCGTGTAATACACAGGTATATATACCCTAGTAATGGGTAAGGTTATTGTAAAAAATGTTAAAAGTGTGAGAAATGTGAGAAATATTGTGGAGATGACATGTGTCCTCCATCTAAATTAATTCAAAAGGATAAATAAGTAATTTTATAATTAATTCAATTAATTCAAAACTTACCATAACCGCCACCTTAATTATAGGAACAGGATTTTTTCAAAGATCTCTAAAAAAACACTACGAATAACACCATTCAGTAAATAATATAACACCATTCAGTAAAGAATATAACACCATTCAGTAAAAAAAATATAACACCATTCGGTAACGAAAAATATAACACCATTCAGTAACGAAATATAACACCAAATATAACACCATTCAGTAACGAAATATAACACCATTCAGTAACGAAAATATAACACCATCCAGTAACGAAAATATAACACCAATCAGTAACGAAATATAACACCATTCAGTAACGAAAAATAACACCATTCAGTAAAAGAAAACAACACCATTCAGTAAAAGAAAATAACACCATTCAGAAAAGAAAAAAACACCATTAAGAAAAGAAAATAACACCATTAATGAAAAGAAAAATAACACCATTCAGAAAAGAAAATAACACCATTCAGTAATAAATATAACACATCTGTATCATCTTCTCCACTTCCGGCACCACCACTGCCGATCCGGCACCAACCACCGCCGCACCACCATCGCCGATCCGGCACCCACCAGCGCCGCACCACCACTGCCGATCCGGCACCACCACCGCCGCTGATTCAGAGTGTTGTATCGATGATGATGATGATGAATGGTACGTCGTATATTGATGCGACGCTTGTTCTTGACGAAGCGGGAGTGGTTTCTCAGGCGATTTTTTTGATTGAGGATTGAATATGGAAGAAGAGAGAGAGAAATTGGGAGCTGATGAGAGAGAGAACGAAATTGCAGAGATTTTAATTTACAAAATGAAGATAAAAAGACACAATTGCCCCTAGATATTTCAATTCAGTCCAAATTAATAAAAATATTTTACAATTTAGTCCCTATTGATCTCAACCATTAGATCAAAAGATCTAATGGCTGAGATTCTTTCTTACCTTTCTCACACTTTGGGCATTTTTTACAGGATCCTAACTCCCCTAGTAATTACTATTTGATTACAATTTGAACGTCTAGAATTCAGGTTTTTATTTTGTAACTCATACTTATTAAAAAAATATAGATGTACTTATCCTTAACTTAATATATATAAAAAAAACAAGTCTGATTGTTCCTATAACAGAATTTGGATATTTGTTAAATCAAAGATTATTATTGGTCAACTGGTGCACTTACTCACCAGGGTTTTGGGAACAATGATTGTCAGAATCTAAAGGATTTTCCACAATCTACCCACCAAAGTGTTATTACCCATAATATTCACGAATCTTTACAATGAACAAACCAAAAACTCTACAGGATGATCATCATACAAAACAACACTCAAGAACTCACGAGTAACATGTGAGAACGAGATGAAAACCCTAATTGATGACGTGGGTGCCTCGAAGCTCCCACTTAGCGGAGCTGGAATAAGTCACACGGATAACCAATAGCTGGATGCTCGTTTACTATTCACACATCAAGTCCCGAGGCCACGATGTCAAACTGATGCTACTTTATTCAGAAGCACAGAAAAGTAACATCAAGACTCACAAAGCAGACTTTCATCAAAGAGGCAAGGCAACCCGCACAAGCAACACCACAGAGGACAAGAGTTACCCAATATAGAAGATGAACTCTTGAGGAGGCTTCCCAAGGGCGGAGAACTCTTCCTATATAAAGGAGTCTCCTCACAACTCCAAAGGTATTCCATTCAGCATTCTCCCTCTCTCTCTCTCTAAAACTATTCTCTGTCTTATTAACTCTCGAGAAACCCTTTACTTATTCTCACGCCGAAGTCCAAACGGGGGAGGCCACCTCTAGCGTTAAGGCTAAAAGTTTTCTTTGTTTATAGATTCTGCCCAAGAAGCTATCTACCGCAGTGGATCCTGAACCTTCCCCCTGCCATACTCTTGCCTTGTTAACAAGTGGCGCCCACCTTGGGGCAGCACTTCTTAGAACAGGAAATCTGCTAGTTCAGTCCTTGTTCCAAAGTTCTCATCTTTCTCATGGTGGAAAGGATCCCCTTCCGAAAGATAATCCTTAGAGTCCACTACCTGCTTCTAACTCTTCTACTACATTAGGAGTAGGTAGCCGTTCCACAAGAACAGACGGACCAGGGGTCGAACCGTTATCTCAAGACATTCTACAGTTACAAACTCCTACTTCTACACGGATGGACCCATCTTCACCAAGTGAAGTACTCTTCTCGGTTAAAACGATGGAGATAACCCCCAGAGGGGTGAGAAGCAATTTTATATAGCCAAGAGAGTTCTTAAATGGCTACGTTCGTGAAGAGAAAACTAAAGGGGTAAGGGTTCACCTATCCTACGACAAACCAGAAGTTACACTCTCCCCCATGCCTCCACTTTTGTGTAGCACTACCTCCCTAAGTATTAGCCGAAGCATGGCAAACGATGAAGCATAGGGACGACTTGGAGCCATGAGTACCCATCCCGGGGAAGACGTGGGGACGGAAATGCGCCGGAAACGCCATGGGACGTCCCCCAGACGTTTCCGAGAATATGGGGACAACAACGATACCTTTCCAGGAATATGGGGACAGAAATTCCACATTTCAGGGATGTTCCCTTAATAAATTTAGGGTTTTAACACAAGGATTCGATGTTTCAGAGTGAGATCGGGGTGGAGGTGAGGGATTCTCCGGCAACTTGTAATTTTTGTTAATAAAGGCATCTAAGGTGGACGTTCTTTGTTGTAGTTTGACCCTCTAATAATCGTTATACAGAGCCGTTGAGATGAAAAGAGAAAAAAAGGATAAATCATACCGGTTTTTTTCCGATTGACCGGCAGCAAGTGAAACTTCGGTGCTAGTTATTTGGTAGGTCATAGCATAAAGATGAAGATGGTGAAGCAGTCAAACTATTTTCTTAATTTATTAATCTATCTATACTATATAATAAAAGAAACAAAAAAAGGACACTTGTCATTATTCTAGACCATCTACTATTATTTAATTATAGATAATTATTATTTAATTTAAATTATTAATTTTAATATATGTTTCAAATATTTAAGAAATTAAAGATAAAGTTCTATAAATATATAAATATATAGGGAGTTTGTTCATGAATATAATACTATCTCGATATCATATATCAAAAGGACTAAAGTTTTATATTTTTATAATACAATACATCAAAAGAACTTCTATTAGTTCCAACTTCTTATTATTAGTAAAATCACTATGTAATATGATAAACATATTTCTTTTCACGATTTGATACATACATGATTTTTTAAATTAGGTTATAACCACGTGTAATACACGAGTTAAGTAAATAAAATATCAAATAGTTAATAACGAATATTTAACAATTATAAAACGATATTTTAAGACACTTTTCTGATATCCGAACAAAATTGTGTTTTATGTATGATCAAAACTTGTGAAACATTTAAGAAATTACGGATAAAGTTTCATAAATTATCTTATTATTTATTTATATTAATTACTAGGTTAGAAATTATATCTTAATAATTGAAACAAATATCGAGCATTTTCATAACGATGGTGGAGGGAACGATTTTCTTATTTATATTAATTACTAGGTTAGAAATTATATCTTAATAATTGAAACAAATATCGAGCATTTTCATAACGAGGATGGTAGGAACGATTTTCTTGCTTAACAAATAATTTATTTATTTAATATATTTAAAATATAAGAAGAATAATAACTATATTTATCATACTAATAAATTTATCCAAAAACAACCATCAAAGATGCAACTCAAGTCCATATATAAATTTTAAAGTTATATAACTTAATAATTATTGATAATTTATACTTATCTAATTAATTTAAATATTATTTTGTAGTTATAAGTTTATCTAATTGGCTAATTGCTATATGTCTAATCTAAACATTTCAACAATAATTTTAGAACTAATAAATTAAGACCACTGTTATTTAAATAAAACTTGGGTTCACGTCGTGAGAAAGTTGATGATACAGTTTGTTTTCTAATTGATGGTTCAAATGCTTTCATATTTATAAACTTGACAAACATCACAAGTTTTGATCATACATAAACAAAATTTTGTTCGGATATCAGAAAAGTGTCATAAAATATCGTTTTATAATTGTTAAATATTCTTTATTAACTATTTGATATTTTATTTACTTAACCCGTGTAATAAACGGGGTTATAACCTAGTATATAATATAGGCTGATTCTAAACACACCCCTCTCACCCTCCTGATTATACCCCCTGTAAGAGGAAAACTGTCAGTCCTACGCGGGCCCCACTGGTAAGTATGTGAGAGGAGAGGGGTGTAAAAAGTAATTAGAGGATGTAGAAAGTAGCACCCATAATATATTCTAAAAAAACTCACAACATCCAACACAACTTTTCTTTTTCCTAAAGTATGAAAAGAAATACGTAGTAAGTCTGTGACTTTATTAGACTCCTCAGTCAAATACCTAAAGCTAAAAAATACAGAGTGATTCTATTTTTAATTCATTAATTTTTAAGTTATTAATATTGTTTTTAGACTTGGAGTCTAAAACGTAATATATCAAGCTAAAATACCCAAGTCTAAAACGTAATATATATCAAGTTAAATTAGCTTTTTTTTTTCCAGTTTATTTAATTACCTTTTAAATAAGGGGCAATTACATATATCACCCTATAAATTTTATAAATTACATACATACCCAGCCTAAAAATTTATTTATATATATTCACTTTCTAAAACCAAAAAATAACAGATATACCCATTATGTTATAGATACATTAAAGAATGACTATTTTGCACCCCCCCCCCCCCCCCCTTTTTTAGGAAACATTCAAAATAATAAATTTAATAAAACCAAACAATAATAGAATTGATCTAAGTAAAGCTGCAACATTTTTTTCTCCATCTTCTTCGTTTTATCATCTTGGTTTTCTAAAGTCATTATCTGTTTTTCGGTGTTTTAAAATCCGGTTTTTATACCGGACCAGATTTGGCTCAGAAACGGTTCAACCAGGTGTATCGAACGGTTCAACCGGGTGTACCGGATGGTTTAACCGGTTCTACCGGACGGTTGAACCGGTACAACCGGCCGGTTTGAACTTTGAACCGGTTTTTAAAACATTACTTTTTTTTATTTTGATTTTAATTTTCATTTTCATTTAGACACTAGTTTTAATATGGTTATTTGATTTTATCACCCTCAACTATCGGTCTTTAGCCGTTGCCACCCGCAATTAACACTTTCACACTCGGCACCCCCAACTTGACTTTTTGTTTGCAATGGCACCGCCTAGTTAAATCTCCACTAACTGGGTTTGTTTTTTGTCCGACGTGGCACAGGTTTGCTGAGTTGGAGATGATTACGTGGCGATGATGTGTATGCAAACCTCATCTCCTTCTTTATAACACACAGACAAGTCCAATAAAAACCCTAATTTCATCATAATCATATGGGTTCTTTTCGATGGAACTTGAGACCAATCTTAACACAGTTATCATGAGCAAAGTGTTGGCTGAGGCTTTCAGATGCAAGTGTCATAACCTCATTCCTTCTGGGGATCCAAGTAAAGACATGGAAAAATTGAAGTAATTGATTGATATAAAAGAAGAAAAAACGCATGTCTGATTTGTAGAAATACCTCTTTTCAATCCAGCAGCCACCACAACCACCACCGTCACCGTCACAGCCACAACAACAACCACAATTGCGACCATCACGACGCCTCTTCAGATAGTTCACCAATCAGCGACTCTGTTCTCAACTACACTGAGCAACCTACCACCGCCACCTGCTCTCTTGCATTAGCGAGCAGTCTACTGATGTCGCATTCTCGATCGGCCGACTGTGGCCCTGCTCCTCTGTATTTTCCGGTTGCACGCAATTCATCGGGAACCACTACTATTCTACGCCACCGACAAAGGTAATTCTTGACCTTTTCCAAAGTTTTGGAAACTGAAGCATGAATTTTGTTTTTGGGGGTTGAGGCAAACTCCGGTGATCTAGGAATACAACTGGGGAAGATGAAATTAGGGTTTTTATTGGACTTGTCTGTGTGTTATAAAGAAGGAGATGAGGTTTACATACACATCATCGCCACGTAATCATCTCCAACTCAGCAAACCTGTGCCACGTCGGACAAAAAACAAACCCAGTTAGTGGAGATTTAACTGGGTTGCAAACAAAAAGTCAAGTTGGGGGTGCCGGGTGTCAAAGTGTTAGTTGCGGGTGGCAACGGCCAAAGGCCGATAGTTGGGGGTGATGAAATCCAATAACTCAGTTTTAATATAACAAATGAAAATAATGGCCAACATCAATACATCTCGATTCCCATTTCATTTTTAACTGAACTACATACATAAATCACACATAAAGATATATCAGCCGGCATGGCCTCCGGAATCCAAATTCCGGCAATAGAATTAGCCGATTAAGTTGCCGCATGAGTCTGATGACACATAAAACATATAAAATCATATATGTGCATATACCAGCCCCATGGCTTCTGGAATCCCAAAATCACGATCAATCGTTTATCATGACTGCTTCTCGTCGCCGATTCTATTCACTGGTTAGGATTGGTGGCCAGTGGAGGATTTGAAAACCCATATTCGCCGCCAGAAGAATGAAAAAGTGGGGGGGGAGTCAAAGTCTTTTTTAACTTTAAAAGGGTATTTTTATCCATTTGTTAAAAAAGGGAAATATGTAACTAAATTTTTGGGTTGGGTAAATATGTAATTAAAGTTTTAAACAAGGGGATATATGTCATAATCCCTTCTGGACCTTTTGTTTTCTCAAGAAACACATCATCGATATTTAATATATTTTTATATTTTTTGCCGTACCATTGTCGTACACGTATCATGGTTTTTTTTAGTTTTGTCGTTCCCCGTACCCTTATCATCCCCGTACCCCAGTCTCGTACCCGTTCCTGTGCTACATAAATGGCAAGCCCAAACCCCGTTCCTTACCTTATGCCTGATGGTATGCTTTGGCATAGGAATATGCATCATGGCTCTTCCTTTGCCCTTCAAAGAAGCAAGGACTAGACTGTTGAACAGCTTTTACAGCTAACTCGGTCCACACAACCTCAGGCACAAACCTCCTTCGGAGAAGCTCTTAGGCCGCTACCCTTAGCCAGTAGTGAAGTGGCTGCAAGCTTCTCACTACCTTCTCACAACAATCAAGGTTTCCCCACATTAAGCATACCTCAACCTTAATTGGCTGCCTTGCTAGCTCAACTAAGTCAGCAGCTAGCAGGGAATGACACCTAGAAGGCAACCCTAAGCCAACCTCATTCAACGAGTTATACAAAAGCTTCATCACAAACTTCACCCTCAACGAAGATGCACGAGGGATGCCACAGTCATGCACCAAAACCAACAAAAAGACCATGAGAACCTTCAAACCTTCAAATAAAGGTTCAAGAAGGAGGGCTTAACTTACAGTGGGGTGACTGAGTGAAGGTCCCGACCATCATGAACGCCATTAGAGTTAAGAAACTCCTCAAGAGATTCCACGAGATAAAAACCTATGTACTCGTCGGCATTTTTATGCTGACTGCTTTTTACATATGTTTCAGGTTCTATTATGTGACAATTGTTGATGCTTACTTCACTTAGGATGGACGCGGGCTTTAGTAACTTAAAAATTTGAAAGACAATTGTTGTGCTTATTTGGTTTTTATCAAAACAATGAGTCTATTAATGAAATAAAACAAAACTTCAATCACCATGTGTTGTGAAACAATGATTCTGTGACCTGACTCCCAACGCTTTCGCCGGGGTTTGTTGTATTACGCGGTTGGGGTGTTACACGACGTGATAGGGTCTTGTGGCGGATGTGGTGGCGGAGGAGTAGTTGTAGGGTGGTGGAGACGATGAGTTAGGAAAGAAAGAAAGAAAGAGAGAGATAGATTTGATTTGTTAATTGAGATAGAGTGAGAGAGAGAGAGAGAGAGAGAATAGATCTGATGATAAAGAGAGAGAGAGATGATCTGATATAGGCAGCTGATTTGAAAAATGTGTCAGGGAGGTAAATTACAATATTACCCTTGAAAATAACACATGTGTAGATATGAGGTGACATCCTCTCATTTGTCTAAATCAGTTCTTACGGTTCTCGCAACTCGGCTTGGTTCTCGCTTGAACCGGATCTTA
>JARYGA010031068.1:0-15280 GCA_030545235.1 Helianthus tuberosus
TTATAAAAAAAATATATATATAGCGTAATTTTACAATGATAGTTATAAATATAAAAAGTTTTAAGCAATATATTTTATTTAGCTATAATAAAAATAAAAAAATAATATTTTTTTATAATAATGAAAATATTATATTTTTACCTCACAAGTTTTAATTGTAAATTTTGTTATGTTTTGCATATTCCAACTAAATGGACTCGTATGGAGGGGGACTTCGTTGTCTCATGTATATGTCACGTCAATTAGAGGGCTTTATTGTCCTTGCTCAATAGCTAGTATGGTATGGGATGGAGTCCCTCATTCTAATTCTCTACAGTAGCCCCTCCCCCCCCCCCCCGGCCCCATGTTTAATACCTCAAATACACACACAAGAGCTCGCTATTGCTTTGACTGGCTATCAATAGCACCCCCACCCCAATAGCTAGCATGGTATGCGGTAGGGGCGTTATTTCCCCGAAAAAGCTAAGGTCCATGGGCAATGGTGCCCATAGGCGACATGTAGACTACATAGTGTGGTAGGCAATGACAAGGGGAAAATTCCCCTGCCATGTAGGCGCCATGTAGAAATTGGGGGATTTATCCTCTACATTACAAAATGGAAGGGGTAGGTGAAACGCAAGAAGGCAAGAGCAAAGGAGCAAAAAGTCAAGTGGGTGTTGGGCAACGCCCAAGGTCAATGTGGACAAGGTGGTAGGCAAGGTGTGGATGGGCTCCCCCTATCCCCCCCCCCCCCCCTCACACCGAGTGGTCTAGTTGACGAGGACTACCTATGATTGACATTATTTTGATCATAATTAACTACCTTTAACCTAACTAAACTCATGGTCATGATAACTCTTAGTGTGCCATGCGGACCTTAAAAGTCGTATAACAATTAATGGACCATGAAAAACTTTAATAGATCATGTTAGATCTTTGAGGGTTAGGTTGGACATAAACTGAGTCTCTTAACTGGGTTAGCCCAAAAGGATATAAATTGTTATATAACATGGGATTTTTGGACATAAACTGAAATTTAATCTTTTAAAGGGCACGTTTCATAATTTTGGTAATACATTAAGGACACAAAGTGTAATTTACTCTAGATTATATGTGTTTTGATGGTTCATATTGGCCCTTCATTGTCAATATGGGCTTTATTAGGCTGTATCTAGGGGTACAAACGAGCCGAGCGGCTCGCGAGCTACTCTAGATTGGCTTAAGAAAAAAGCTCGAAACGAACCGAGCCTTATCGAGCCCGAGCCGAGCTTGAGCCTAAAATAAAGCTCGTTTGTTTATCGAGCCCGAGCTCGCACTACGTGAAAAGGGGGCTACGGCCACACTTTTGGCAAAACCGTCCTGCAATGTGTGGCTAAAGGTTATTCATAACATTTTAAAACAACTTTAGCCACATATTTTATTATTAATGTGACCATTTATACTAGTTCAGAACCTCTAGCCACACTTTTAGAAAATAATGTGACATTTATTAGCCACAAATTGAAATGTGTGGCCAATTGTGATCTATGGCCACATATTTTTGTTTCATGTGACGAAAAAATATGTATTTGACACCTTTAGCCACACTTTAAGAAAAAAACTGTGACATATATTTACTACACTAGCAAAGTGTGGCTAAATGTTATCCACGATCACATTATATGTTTTCCTGTGACCAATAGCATGTGTATTCAAAACCTTTAGCCATACTTTAAGAAAAAACAGTGACATTTATTAGTCACACTAAAAAAGTGTGGCCAAATTTGATCTACGGTTACTGTATTTGTTTCGCGTGACTAAACACAAAACTATTCCAAACCTTTAGTCACACGTTAAGATAAAACATCCACATTAGAAAAGTGTGGCCAAATGTGTTCTACGACCACATTATATGCTTAATAATGTGGCTAAAATCTAATACATATGGCCACATATATTATATTATGTAACCAAATGTTAGATAATAGCCATACTTAAAATTACAAAATTTAATGTGGGTTTACATTAACATTCGTCACACAATCATCATTTTGTTTATTTTGTGTGACGACATAGTATCAAATGTCATTAAAAAATGCATGACCAAATGTTAAACTTACTACATCTTTAAAAATTTCCCCCAAACTATTTAATTTCAAAACTTAAACTCCCACATAAAATATTTCATCCTAACAATTCCACTCAAAATATTTCATTTTAAAACTTAAATTTCCCTCCAAAATATTTCATCCTAACACTTAAACTTCCCACCAAAATATTTTATCCTAAAACTTAAATTTCCCCCTAAATATTTCATCCTAAAACTTAAACTTCCCCCCTCCAATATTTGATTCAAAACTTCCCTCACAAATAATATTCTTATTTAAAATTACATTATTTTATACATATGAATTAAAACTGGTCATGAATAGTAGTTTTCTTTCAAAATAGTATAATAATTCTTTAATATTAATTCCTTCGTATTTTTTTAATATTAGCTCATTCACATTTCTTTACCCTATCCTAATCTACACATCTTCATTATTCCAAAATTCAATTAAATCACTTTGATACATGTCATCCCTTATGTAATAATATCTTCTTAGTATAACAAAATATTTATTTTTCCTCACAAAATTGATGGGATATGTTATCAATCTCAATAATTTAATGAAAACGAAGTTGTGTTTAAAATAAAGATTTTTTAGTAGCGTAAGCTATATAAGTGTTCATACCATATCGGTATCATGATCAAATGAACAACACCGTTACCGGTATTGTTATTATCTGAGCCAATACCGATATTTGTTTATATAATTTTCGCAGTTGTTTTTAACTTTTTTCTCCACATTCCAACATAACTCATGTTAAAAACGGTGTTGTATTCAAAATAGGGATGAGCATGGTACCCGTTCGGCACTGAACCGGTACCGGTACCGAGAAAAGTGGTACCGATACCAGTATTTACCGGTGTTTTACCCGTAAGTACCGGTACCGGTACCGAAAAATTGAGAAAATGGGTACCGGAACCGGTGCCGAATATACAGATTCGGTACTAGTATCCGGTACCAAATTGTTGATGCATTTTGTATGGACGCGACTCGACTCAGTTCGACTCAGCATTGAAGACTTGAAGACACGAAAATCGAGACAAAGCTACAGCCAAGGGGGAGTTTGTTGGTGCACTTGTGTCTGTACTTTGTCTGTATTTAGTCTTGATACAAAACGATGTCTTTGATGTAAGATTGATGTAAGTTTGACCAAGTCAACCATCCTCCGGTTTGACTTGGCCAACCAGTTAGACAATGGTTGAAAGATGTTTGGGTCGAAGGATGTGTCATCGAAGGATAGTTTAGATCCTTCGATGAGCTCGAAAGATAACCTTCAAAGGATAGACCACGAAGGATATCATCCTTCGTGGTATATGTGATCTTTCGATGGGTTTCTGGTCGACAGATGATCTTTCGATCACTCTGTCTGATCCTTCGACCAGACGATCTGTGTTGGGTATATATACCCATGTGTTGTGTTCACTTCAGGAGAGTGCAGAAAATAGAGAGAACACACTAGAGAGAGCATTATGCTGGAAATACACACACGAGAGAGAGAGTTTGCAGAATACATTTGTAAACCTTGAGCTTGTAACCGAACCTTTCATACGTATTAATACATGTGGTGTTAATCGGTGAACTTTGTGTGTTGTGTTTGTGCTTGTTCTATCTCGGTTTGCATGCTAGCTTGGATTCCGCACTCGCTAGTGTGTTTGACATAACAAGGAATAGGTTTGACCTCAACCTCCGAGGGACCTACAAGTGGTATCAGAGCCGTGGCTCTTTTCCTTATTAAAAACCGGGTTTATACAAGAGTTTGGAGTGTGTTGGACAAAAACTCCCTTGGTTTTGCACCCGTTTTTACTGTTTTTATCGCTTTTTCAGACGTTAAAACGTGTTCTAGACTATCCGGGTGTGTTAAAGGTCGGTTTGGGTAACTTAAAAATCTGTTTTTGAAAAGTTTGGCAATTTCCGGCCAAATTCCGGTGACTGGTTTCTGGACAAAAATCGTGTTTTTAAGTAATATTTTATTGGTTCAAATCTTGGTTTGGTAAAAAATGATGGTCTGACCATACTTTCTGCCGAAAGATTTACCAACCCATCACCTTTTTCACCAACCTGTCACTCTTTGTCAACTGTGTCAGAGAAGATCGATAGATATCCTTCGAAGTCGAAAGATCATCTTTCGATCAGTGGAGGTTCGATAGATCATCATCCTTCGAACCAAGGAATCATTTCGAAGCATACATCTTTCGATCTACAGTTCTTTTTCGAAAGACAAGGATCTTTCGATTGGAGAGTCTTTCGAAATCATTGCTCGAAACTCAACAGTGATCTTTCGAACACTGTTGATCCTTCGAACAAGTGTTGATCTTTCGATCCCAGTTTGTTTAAGTCTAACAAGTTTGTGTTTCAGGTCTTTCGATCAAGGATCCTTCGGCTGGTTGTTATCTTTCGAAACATTAACATAGTTTGTGAAAATTAAATTTTTAAAGGGAAAACTTGTTTTTCAAATTTTAAATCTATTTTCACTTAATATATTAATTTTTATAAAATGGGAACAAACGGTCAGTGGGATCCAACCGCGTGGACTCTAACATCCTTGACTCCGCAATCATCAGCTACGCAATCATCAGCTACGCAATCATCAGCTACGCAATCTGCGTCAGATTTCAACAAAGCATGGATGCAGGCTATTGCCCCACCTCAAGCTACAATGATAACTGCAAATCAATGGGCATTGGTCACAAATCAAAGCAACAGCATTCAATCTATGATGCAGAACGACAGTGAAACTGGTACAAGCACAAAACCGCCAAAGCTAAATCACATCAATGATTGGGGATGGTGGAAAGAAAGGCTGAGAACTTATGTTCAGGGGCAAGGTCAAGATCTATGGATGTGCTTCTTCACCGCATTTGACCATGATTTGGAAGTTGCAGGATCTAATCCAGAAACTTACAGCACTATGTCTGATGATGATAAGAAGAAATTTGAGTTAGAAAAGAAAGCATTCATGATTCTCACACAAGCTCTTCACAAAAACATTTACCACCAGTTTGTTTACTGCACGACTACAAAAAGCTTGTGGGATATGCTCACGTTACGATGTGAAGGAAATGCTCAATCTAGAAAGATCAAGCAAGAATTACTGAAGAAAGAGTTTGAAGGATTCACGTGTATGGAGAATGAGACTTTGGCAGATTTATCTACAAGGTTCCATCACTTGTTGAGCGAGATGTTTGGTTTTAGAGTCACTGCCACTCCACAAGAAATGGTGAAGAGATTCGCTGATAGCTTACCAGCAAAGTGGAGCAGTTATCTTGAAATTCTCAAAGAAAATGGTGTTCTAGACACAATCAACGTTTATGAGTTGATTCAAAAACTGGAGAACAAGGATGTAGAAGAAAAGCTTAAAGCAAAAAGAACACTAACTCCTCAAAATCCAGAGATGTACTTTGGGATTGCAGGAGGTATCAGTGGAGAAAAACCAGCCTCTCAACATGCGAAGCTTCAAACAGCTTTCATCTCAAACACCGGACCTTCAACAACAGATCAGTTTGATCCTTCAGCTTACACGATGTTTTCAAGACCGAATGTGCAACCGACAGCTCAGCAGCAACAACCACAACAGCAAGGGTTTTATGGAAGCTCTTCAAATTTTCAAGCCACTTCCAATCCGAACACAGTCAGATTAGACACTTCCAACTTTTCCAAAGTCAGTGTCGAAGTAGCCAAGGAGCATATGGAGATGTTGAACACCTTGGTTAGTGCTTATTGTGGATTAGTCGCAGGTCAGATTGGGAATATCAATCTAACCAATGAAGATTATCAGCAAGTGGATAAAGAAGAGTTTGAAATGATGGATATCAAATGGGCTCTTGCTAGTGCAATTCGAAGAGCAAAGGAGTTTATGGAAAGGACGGGGAGAACCAACTTGGAAAGCAAGAAAGACACCAAGTATGGGTTCGACAAGCAAGCTGTAACGTGCTTTAACTGTGGTGAACGGGGTCATTTCAAAAGGGAATGCACAAGACCAGCTCAGCATGGAAACCAAAATCCTTTCAGAAATCAAGGCAACCAGCAGAACCAGAACAGGAACAATGTTCGTACGATGATTCCTGTCAACAACCAAAGTCAAGCAGGACCATCTAATGCCAACCGGGCACTTGTGGTTCAAGTAGATGAAGGTTGCGATTGGTCGCTTCAGTTTGGAAATGATGCTCCAGATGGAACAGCATGTTTTGCTGAAATCATAAAGGATTTAAAGCACGCCAGTGGTGGAGAATCTTCCACCAATGGTGATGTATCTTCTGAGGATGAAGACTCTTCTGGTTATAGTGGAAGCTCAGATGAAGAATCCTCCACTTCAGGCAATGATCATGTGGATGAGACATCAAGTGCGTCAGTCGATGCAGATATTGATGAGCGTTTGGAAGAAGCTGCAGCAGGAACTGAAAGAAGATCTATTTTGGTGGATCAAGCTGCTTATTCTTCGTCTTCTCTCCATTCAGCCTTTATGGCTAATGTCGACAGTTCATCAAGTCAGGTATGTGTCGATGAACCCATTGCTGTTAGTTGTGATAACTGTGATAGTTTAAATGTTAAATGTGCTTATTTGGAGGCAAACATGTCTGAGTTGCAAGGCAAACATGATGCTTTACAAGCTAGTTTGTTTGACTTGCAAGACAAACATGTTTCATTGAACGATGAGTGTTGTGAATTGCAAAGCAACCACAAGGCTTTGCAAGAGAAATTTGAAATCACATCCAAACACAATCAAGAATTGATTGTAGATCTTTCTAAAGCAACTGAAGCCAACTTGTTTTTAACCAGAAATGAAAAGGAATTTAAAGCAACAATTGCGTCATTAAGACATGATGTTTCAGAATTACAAAAGGCTGTTTTACGAAAACAACATGCTAACAATAATCTTATTGACACAATTGAAAAACAAATGGTAGAGTTGGCAACAGCTCGATGTGAATGTGAGACAATTAAGCAGAAA
Source organism: Helianthus tuberosus (assembly GCA_030545235.1). Lineage (NCBI taxonomy): Eukaryota > Viridiplantae > Streptophyta > Magnoliopsida > Asterales > Asteraceae > Helianthus > Helianthus tuberosus. The sequence goes on from JARYGA010031068.1 coordinate 7,018, forward strand.
CTGGAAAGCTATTCCAATTCCCGCTTTGTATTGGATCACATCATCGACGTTCAAAAGAAAAAGAAAAAGGGGGATGCGACAGGTGTTGGATTCAAATCATGTCCTCCCCCAATGAATCACAATTACTCTAAATTGCCTGATGACGAGGATATGCCCCGTTTTGAACCTACTGTGCCACTCGGTCTAGATGACTTTACAGCAGGCCTCGGGTTCACAACTGGTACATCATCCTCGGGTCAATCTGAATCTGAGAATGAGACTGATTCATCGTGTGTTAAGGAACAGAGTCCTCCCATTGTTGAGGATGCTGATTCTTCGGATGATGAATCTGAAGAAATTGTGAAACAACAGTCTAACTCGGTTACAACAGATATTCCGATTGAGAATCACATCCTGTGTGATCCACCAGTGAAACCGAGTAAGACTGAAATGTCAAAAGCAATGGAGTCCCTTGTTTCTACCAGTGAAGAGAATAACTTGTTGTACACGCTCAAAGGAGATGACAAAATCTACTCTAACAAGGATTTTCCAATTAAAAATGTAAATCAAGATTTAATTGAGCAAATTTTTGAAGGATGTACTGATAAGTTTTTGGGGAACAAAAATGGCAAAGTTACCGTCACTCAATGTGATCCAATTCCGTGGGAACAAATTAGAAAACAATACGGAAACCAAAAACCACCAGTTGAGCGAAAACAACAAGTCAACTCCGGAAAGGGTAAGGTACAGGGAAAGAAGGTTCAGAACAAGAATGTTCAAGCACCTAAGGTTCAGCAACAAAAGGTGCAAAACAAAAGAGCTCCTGTTAAGAAACGAGAACCGAAAATGAACTTTGTTGGATCCACGGGTTCAGACAAACTTGAAACATTTCAGGATAAATCTAACATTGATTTTATAAAACAAGTTAAAATTTTAAAACGAAATGATCAGAATAATTACACCCAACACACCAACGGATGTGATTTAGGTCCAAGCACATCTAGATCACAAAGTTCATGGTCTGGTTCTCCTTCTGGTCATCAGCGTGTTTCTCCGAAGTTTGTAGAGCGGAGAACATGTTTTGAATGTGGGACAGTTGGGCATATTGTAAGATATTGCCCACACGTGCAAAAACTGAAGTCAAAAACGAGTGCTCCCCAAGAAATCGATTACCGAAAACGATCAGTTTCCCCGAAACAAGACCCACGTGTCTTGAAAGAAAGGGAAAAGAAGTTAAAGCAAAAGAATCAAAAGGTAATTGAAAAAGCCTTAAAATCAGAGGTCAAAGAAGAAAAACCTGTACAAGCAAAATCTGAAACCTTAAAACCAGTAAATGCTAAAACAATAAATTCAAATACTGGTAAAGGACAAACAGCTTGGAAGCAAAAGCAGGTAATTCAATCAGGGGGGGGCACCACAAGTTCTTTTTCCTAATCATCGAGTGATTGAGATCACTTTCATTGATGATCAAGGACGACCCAAGTCCACAAAGGCTTGGGTCCCCCTCTCCAACTAATCTTTGAGTAAAGTGTGTAGGATATTCCAGGAGGAACTTTCAATAGTCGTAAGATTGTTGATAGTGGAGCGTCCTTGCACAAGATAGGCGACAGAAGAAATTGCTGCCTTTGATGGAGAGAGGAGAAAAGTAGACAAAAATGTCTGATGAAGGAATGATGGTGAAAGAATGTTGCTGAATGAAGTTGAAAAGTTCGACCAGATGAAATATGTGCCAAAAGTGTGACTGTTAAAGGCTTTAATCGGGTCCCCGGGATAGATTCACGTAAAATGTACGCACCTGCAGCACGTCTGGAGTTCACAATCGATAAAATGAACGTGCAGTGTACATTTCTTCGTGGTGTGTTTGAAGAAAATGTGTTTGTTGAACAAACCAACCGGGTGTGCGGATGCCTTGGCATGGATTGAACAACCGCACACTACTTCTCAAAGAGAAAGACAAAGACCTACGCTGGTAAAATGTGGAAGACCAGTCGGACCCAAAGGTTTCTGATCTTGTTGCTATAAAGGGATTTCTCAGAAAATTGAAGTGGCTACAAAATCGACCTTGAAATTCACACCGGGTGGATATCCAGTTTGGGAGAGCACTCAGATTCTTGACAATGCACGAAGCAGTTGAAGGATACAGTTTTGCATTTCTAATCTCTCCTATACTTGTCGATATTTAAGCTGCTTTTTGAATTTTTATCTCGTAAAAGCACTCTTTGGCCAGACAATGCTGTCATGGTCCGCACCGCAAACCGACATGCCAACTGATTTTTCCAAAATTCGATAAATCTTTTCAGATTAAAATTAATTTTGGTAAACGGCATTGAGGTAAAACATGAGTTAATCGACATCGGAAAATCATTTTTAATACCTTTGTGTTTTTAAATTCTATCTTTAGTTTATTGATTTTAGGGGGAGTAAATCCAACTTTGAAAAATCCAAAAACATTAAAAATTTCAAAAACACAAAAACAATAGAAAAGCAAAAATGAGTTTCCTGGCGAGCAAAAGAGAAAATGATAGTACATCAGTGGTCTGTCTAAACCTCTTTAAACCCTTAAATGAAAAGCGATAAGCAGCTCTATATAAGATGTATCGGTAGGCTCACAATCATTTCAAAGTGTGCAGGGTGATATAAACTTAAATCGACTGAAGACCAGGTGGGAACCATTCATTGGCATATGGTCTTAGTACCGAAATTTCGTTTGAGAGATTGCTGAGGTTCTGAAATATTCGGTCTTTATGCTGCTTATCATCTGGGTATCATGGTTGTATCTTTTACCGAATAATAACGGGGACGCAAGTCTAGATCTTCCATGATACTATACATACGTGTACATTTTGCATACGACCTCAATAAGTGATCAACAATCACATGTCCAATCAAAATAAGTGATAAAATATCACAATTTTTTTTATCCGGGAGTCAAGTTCGTCTCTCTGCTGTACGAAAGTACTGACCTGTTCACGGACTTGCTCCTGTGCCCTCATGCATATGAAAATCAAGTTCCTCATCAATAAGTGATTATATCACATAGGGCTTGTTTTCAAATCAAAATAAGTGAGAATCTCACATCATATACGGTCAAACAGATGATAATCGGTATACTCACCGGTAAGATGAACCCTCGTGCATACCTTGATACGAGAATGTGTCGTGATGTGGATGAACACCGGTCGGTAAGTATAAAACATACCTTAACGTATCCCCTCGCCATGATTACATCTGATAAGTTGAGCTTATGTGGACAACAATACCGATAATTGTTATAGGATGCTTATCATAATGTTAATTAATTGAACAACAAGAGCGTTTTGGCATGACCGTACACTGATATGATTCTCTTTCCCTCGAAACTCGCAAAAAGAATGTCTGTAAATATTTATTTACTGCTTTCGTGTCTGCATCTTTGTATATATTTATTTATTGCTTTCCGTCTTTACTTTTGAAAAATGAAAAATTCCAAAAAGATTTTAGGTGTGTTTTAATATAAACTTTATAAAATCCAAAAAGATTTTGCTTCTAGTTTATTTTTGATTGACTGATGTTGGAACTCGAGTCTATCCTACCCAAAATCCTGATTTTAAGCCGAAAAACAATTGCACCTTCATAAATTGTCGAAGTTAATACATTTTGAAAGTTAAAGGATTAAAATTGTACATTTTCTAAACTTTCAAACTGTTGTCGGTTGGTGTTCGATTGAGATGTGATCTCATATGTGTCATTTGTATAAATGCTAACTATATTCCAAGCAGTTGTTCTCATTACGCGTTTAGATTTCTTGCATGTGCAGATTCTAAAGGCAAGGAGAACATGGTCGATGACAAGCTTCGGGATGAAGACGCAACGTGGAGGCTCTCAAAGGATAAAATGATCGAGTTGCCGCTGTCCTCTCATCAACACCACAAGGATCTAAAGAATTGAAGTTCAAAAGATTCACAAGCATGACTCAATGGAGAGTTCATTCTAAGGGGGAGTTTTGTTAACACACTTCCTAAACCAAATGGGGAGTTTGTTGATACACTTTCTGCTTACGAAGCGTGAAAACTTTGAGGATCCTCCGACATGAAAGACACAGAAGAGGAACCATCACGAGTAGCGTCCAAGGGGGAGTTTGTTGATGCATTTTGTATGGACGCGACTCGACTCAGTTCGACTCAGCATTGAAGACTTGAAGACACGAAAATCGAGACAAAGCTACAGCCAAGGGGGAGTTTGTTGGTGCACTTGTGTCTGTACTTTGTCTGTATTTAGTCTTGATACAAAACGATGTCTTTGATGTAAGATTGATGTAAGTTTGACCAAGTCAACCATCCTCCGGTTTGACTTGGCCAAACAGTTAGACAATGGTTGAAAGATGTTTGGGTCGAAGGATGTGTCATCGAAGGATAGTTTAGATCCTTCGATGAGCTCGAAAGATAACCTTCGAAGGATAGACCACGAAGGATATCATCCTTCGTGGTATATGTGATCTTTCGATGGGTTTCTGGTCGACAGATGATCTTTTGATCACTCTGTCTGATCCTTCGACCAGACGATCTGTGTTGGGTATATATACCCATGTGTTGTGTTCACTTCAGGAGAGTGCAGAAAATAGAGAGAACACACTAGAGAGAGCATTCTGCTGGAAAGACACACACGAGAGAGAGAGTTTGCAGAATACATTTGTAAACCTTGAGCTTGTAACCGAACCTTTCATACGTATTAATACATGTGGTGTTAATCGGTGAACTTTGTGTGTTGTGTTTGTGCTTGTTCTATCTCGGTTTGCATGCTAGCTTGGATTCCGCACTCGCTAGTGTGTTTGACATAACAAGGAATAGGTTTGACCTCAACCTCCGAGGGACCTACACAAATGCTCATCCCGAATTCAAAATAGGGTATTTTTGTATATCGTAAGCTATACGAGTGCTGACACCACACTAATACTGTGAAGAACCAAACTGATTTTTACTAAACAACTTTGATGCATTATGGGAACTGATACATGTATTCTTTTTTATGGTTTTAGATAGATGTAAAACATGTGTTGATACCTTTTAGGGCATGTCGCAACTCTACTTTTTGTAGAAAGTTCTATTAAATAGGTATGGACACGGTGTTGTGATTCAAATATCCATTGCTTATGCTCTATTTGACTGTGTTTACTGTTTAGGGCCTGCTATGGGTTTTTGAGATTTTGTATGGAGAATGAGCAAAAGGATGTGAGGTATGTTAATATTAAGGTCACCACATCCCCTCATCTTATGTTAGTCGTTTTTTAACATTAATTTGTTATATGGGGAGAAAGTTTAGCTTTGGGCTATATGTGAGTAGTTGGTTAGAGTAGATACAACCTCTACTTTCTTTGTACTCATTTATTTGAGTTATTTGCATTAGCTCTCATGAGAATTCTGGTCAACCTTCTGATATAGCAATAAAATATATATTGTTTAGCTCTATCAAATTGGTCTGAACAAGAGGTATGCATTCTTTATACTTAATTATCTAAGCGCTATATACTTCATTATTGAGTAATTAGCTTTTGTAACTGAGTAATTTTGTGTTGTGTGTTACCTCAAGATGGGTCAAGCTAAAGATTTTACTCCAAAACAAGGAGTCAATGTTTTTTTAATTAAGAAATGGTTAGAAGAGTATTTTACTAAAACAGTGAGTAAGTGTATGCATTCTTGACTTGGAGTTTGTATGAGACTAACCCTAGCACCCAAGGTTATTTCATTCTCAAGTTTTCTTCAATTATTTTTTTTTATATTTGCTTCAGGCCAGTTTGGAATATTCAGAAATATGTACAAGCCTCTGGCTGAAGAATATGCAACTAAGTATCTCTTGAGACTCTCCTCGTGTGGTCATCATCAAATAAACATATCGCAGGTTTGTTTAGAGTCTCAAAATTATAATGTAAGAATGTTGTTTGACCCTGGTTTTATAATGCAAGTCATTCGCAATCTTCTAAGTTGATTTATTGAATCAAACTAGATCTTATTTTAGTTTATGTAATCAAGTATATTGCACTAGTTATGAATGAAATCTATAGAAAATGGATAAACAAAAGTTGGCAGGTCAACCAAATGTTACTCATTTTGACCCGTTTACCAACCGCCTATTTTGTTACCTATGTTTATTCTGAAACTGATGTACGTGATCAATTTGATACAGGTCAGTCCAACGTCATTTTACTTGGCAAGGACCAAATCGACCCGCATGCAGATAAAACATGTATGGATGCTTTTCTTGTTACTATTGTATATATTAATATCGTCTTTTTGGAATAAATTATGTCTTATGATGAAGCGCGCGACTTTGTTTTGTGAAGGAATTTTGATTGGCTAAGACAAAAGGGCCAGCTAATGGTCAAAATGAAAACATGAAGAGTTTTTCAAGGAATGAGAGAAGGTTAAGTTGCAAGTGCTTCCAGGAGTGATTTATGTTGAGACAAAAAGTGTTGCTGTTGCAAGTGCTGCTAGGATTGATGCAAGTTTATGTATTTAGTATTCAAATTGACAACTTATGTATAGATTTTGGTTTACTATTGTTAATATTATTAATTTTGGTGTTTAGGTTTGTTCATCTTTGCTATTGTTTTTTCTACGAAAAATTGAAAATAAAATTGCTAATTACATGAAAATGGCCACATAGTCACAACAATATATGTGACTATAAAATAGAAACGACCACACTTACAGTAAATTCGTGTGACTGTTGATACCATTTTGTCACACTTAATGGGACATTTTCTTAATTACAATAACCACTTTGTCACATTTTTTTAAAATTCATGTGGCTAAAACAAACTTTTAGTGTCTGTATAATAGAAATAAACACACTTATGGTAAACTCATGTGACTATACAATAGAAACGGCCACACTTAAAATAAATTCATGTGGCCATCGATACTATTTAGTCACACTTAATGGACCATTTTGTTATTTTCAACAACCTTTTTGCCACAGTATTTTAAAATTTATGTGGCTGAAACAAACTTTTTAGTGATTATATAATAGAAACGGCCACACTTTCAGTGAATTCATGTGGCTATATAATACAGACGGCTACACTTACAATAAATTCATGTGACCATTGATACCATTTAGCCACACTTAATGGACCATTTGCTTGATTACAACAACCTTTTTTGTCACAATTTTTTAAAATTAATGTGGCTAAAACAAACTTATTGGTGACTGTATAATAGAAATGGCCACACTTATAGTAAATTCATGTGGTTGTTGCTACTCGTTTAGCCACACTTATTTGATAAAATGATTGATTTCAACAAGACCTTTTAGCCACGGTTTAAGTTGCTATGGCCACACATAAGTGAATGTGGCCGTATGATGCCTACGATGACTCGACCTATGGTCACACTTGAGTTGGAAAAAAAATGTGGCGAAAGGCGTATGGTCACACTTTTTTTATGTGGCCGTAAGCCATTTTTGATGTAGGGTCGAGCCTCGCATGTGGAGCTCGTTAGGCTCATCGAGCCCTATCGAGCCTTAGTGTAAACGAGCCGAGTCGAGCCGAGCTTATTCAAACTTGTTTACAAGCGGACCTAGAACCTAAAAATAAGCTTATTTAGTAAACGAGCCTGAGCCCGAGCTTCACTTATCGAGCTCGCGAGCCTAAAAAGTCTATTATTTATATTTAATATATTAAATAATAGATAATAAATGAGCTGATCCCGAGCCAAGCTCGAGCTTGAGAAAATACAAATGAGTCAAGCTCGAGCCTTGAAAACAAAGCTCAGATCGAGCCGAACTCGAGCCCGAGCTCTCATAAGTTAATCGAGCTCGAGCTCAAGCCTGGTCAAACTCGGGCTCGGCTCGGCTCGTTTGAACCCCTAGCTATATCACGTCTTAAAAGGTTATATTTAGTTGCATTAGACCTTAACAGGAAATAACACATTAATCATATGTTGTATTTGATCATTTTGGGCCTTAACAATCATGATGACTTTAGGTAGTCAGGATGGGCTTTGTTAGGTCACATTTACTCCAAATGGATTATAATGGATTGTAATTGGTCAAATTATATCATAATGGACAATAATAAATCATATATTAGGTCTTACGAGTCAAGATGGCTCTTAATGAACGATGACGGACTTTATTACACCATATCGGGTATTTTAGGGTTATATTGGGTTGTACTGAGCCAATCATATTAGACCAAGATGTACAATAAATGATTATGCATGTCTTAATAGACCGTATTGTGCTTTAATAGTATGTTGGCTCTTAATGGATTATGAATGACATGCTTTATTGTAGGATCGTTTTCTGA
>JARYGA010031069.1:0-28008 GCA_030545235.1 Helianthus tuberosus
TTTAAAAGAAGATAGACTATGTTTAATTATGTTATAAACTCTTTTGTTTACTGTTCAAGACAATGTAACACCCTTGTTTAATAAATAAATAAAACTTTGTATGCCATGGTTATGAGACAATTAATTCTGTTGCAACACGCCCCGATGTTTCCGCCGCGATTTGTTGTTTTACGCGGTCGGGGTGTGACATTATGTCCTCATGCGCCCCATGTCTCATATATATATAGATATGGATGACTGATGGAGCGCAAGAGTCATGCGTGACATACCTCTACGCACGTAGGACTCCTATGTGCGAGTTTTAGTCAAAAATTAGTTTAAGGATAATATAACCAAATCTGTATTGTGAGGTAGAATGCTTGTATAAACAAAATAATCACAAGGTTAAAAATGTATGTTGAATACATAGATTTATACTAGGAAAAGCCCTTGATCACTAGTAGATCGTCGACATAAAAACCTCGGGTGGTGAAAACTATCTACCACCAATTTCTATTAAGCAACAATGTGTAATACATCTTCGAAAACCGATCAAGCTTGATACACAGTATTAGCTGAGCTCAACAGAGAGTGATGTATGTTGTGTGTATATTGTGTTATAACTTGAACGATCCCTTTTAAAAGAAAGATAACAAAATATGCGATAATCATGCTAAACCCACATATTCGTTCCATACCATTGTGGAATGAACGTGTGCAACTTCTCAACCATTTCCAGCGAGATTTCAGCTTAGACTCAGTCTACCGTTCCATTTACCTGCATACAAACACAATAAAATACCGACAAAAATTATTAGAAACCAAAGCAAACATTAAGGATCCTTGATCCTCTACCGTCCCACAATACCCATCAAGGATACTTTATCCAGAATATCCATCAGGATATCGGATCCATAACTAATAAAATCTAGGTCCTAAGAATTGCCCCTAATATGGCCGATGTGATAGTGATCACAGCTGTCATATTGATCTTAAATTCAAACTAGTCATTATAAGCTATTCGATGAGACTTGGCAGGATATAACTATCATTGCGCTTTTTAAGGGACTATATAACTCCTTGCTCTTTGAACATGAACACAACCAGAATATATCTTCACATTCGGCGCTTGCTATTCAGGTATTTTTCCTCTTCTCTTCTCTTTTCTTCATTTTCTTTTCTTTCTCGAATCCATGGGCAAAATGGGCACTCAATCCTCACCCGGTGTGAGCCCAATAAGGATGATGGTATCAAGTCTCAAAACCTGCCAATGAATCCTTCATCGAATATCTGCAAGTTCACCGATCCTGAAATCCAAAGCCTTGCATCATGTTTTCCTCCAGGAGCCATCTTTAGACCATTCGATCCTTCTACTCACAGCGATGCAGTTTTAAAAACTTGGTTTTGCTTCCATACACTCTCGTTCCTTTGAGGGTTTTCATACCCTTTTCCTGATCTGACCCAATGCTTCTTTACTTTAACTGACATTAGCTATTGCCAAGCTATGCCCATGCTGTGGAGAGCGTTGTTCACCATTGAAGAGATTTTAGAGAAGGAGGACCTTGAGTTTGGGCTTTCAGAGCTTGCTTATTTGTACTCTATTATCACCCATGGTTCCAATCATTTCTTATTTAAATCTAAGCGTCACCAGCCGACTCCTATTCATAAAACCACCCGGAATGATTCCACCTGGAAAAACCAGTTTTTCTTTGTTAGAAGGGACTCAATCCCTGATGGGGATACTTTGCCCTTGAAATGAGTTCTGAATGGTAGGATATAGGATCCTTAGATATCTTTGCTTATGCACTATGCTTATTATAACTAGTATTCTCTTTTTATTTGCAGTGACAAACTTTGCATGGCTTGCTGAGCTTCCCGGGACTCCTGAAAGAGCTGAGGCATTCCTGGCCCTTGAAACGATTGAGCGAACTTTCAAGATCAGAATCCAAGATTCTCAAGAAGAAGACGCGCAAACCTAATCCTCCTACATCATGTTAAGTAAGTTGTTATAGAGTTTGTAGTTTGAACAAGTAGTAAAATAAGAATCAAATACGTATCTTTTTTTTGTTTGTTACACTGGTGCTCAAAAATCTGCAGGCAAATCCACCACCAATTGGACTTGATGAAATTGACAACCTCCTCTCTCCTCAGGCCGCAAAGAAGGAATCGTCCAAGAGCCTCGAGCAGTGACCACCATGGCTAAGTCCAGGCCCAAGAGGATGACTCCTTCCGAGCCTGAGGGAGATTTCTTCGATGTCGAGGCAACTCCATGACTCCCTGACTGAGCCAAGGATCCTTAATCCTATTGTTGTTATATTACTTTCCTTTAAGGATCATGTATCCTGATTTCAATTCTGTTGCATACAGGGCTTTACTGGCATGAAGGCCCACCACAAGAAGAGGATAGCCGAGCTTGAAGTGACCCTTGTTGGCATGAGATCTATTGATGCGGCCAAAGATAAGGCCCTTTCCAAGCTGGAGAAGGAGAAGAAGGGTCTTGAGGAGCCGTTGGTTTTCTTAGAGGCTGTTATGGAGGCTATGGAGCAGGCTAAGGTTTGCGGTGCTAGGACAGTGCTGCAGGTGAGGATCAAGATGGCTAAGGAGGCTAGTGATCCGAGCTTTGATAGGTCCACCTGCGATCTGGCTTCTTGGGAGCAGACCCTACAGATGCTTGGTGGAGACAAGGAGCTAGATCCTTCAGCAAAGAAGGAAGCCGAGGCCGGGACGAGCGGGGTTAAGGAGGGTGAAGGTGCAGTTGGTAGTGGTGATGCAGCCAGTGGTGATGTTGCGATAGTGGGCGATGAAGGATGTTGATGCCTAGGCCTGAGCCCACATTTTTTATGGTTTTGTTGGTATTTTTCTGAACAATTGGTCTGTAATATCTTTAACCAATAGTTTTTAGGTTAAGGATCCTTGATCTTTTGAACAATGTAAAGAGTAATAATGTTGGAGGGATCCTTTGTTTTAGGAATGAAGCCTTTATTGCCCTTCCCTTTTAATTTCATGCACAAACATTAACAACTAGTAACACCATATTCAGCCCGGGTGGATAGTCCACGTTTTTCTGGTGAAATCCAGGATGATAATTTTGATAAATATGGCGGTGTTTAATAACATTAAGCTTTCAACTATGCCTAGTGTTATTTATTTCTTTTAAATTTTATTAGATATGTGTTATTTTTTTAAAATAAGTAAACCGTTCGATAAAAAGAAATTTTCATGTGAAAACGTAAGAATCACTGATTCTTACCTATAAAGGCTTATAATGAAATCAGCTAACAAAAGAAACAAGGTAAATAGATAACATACCATAGAAACCAAGTTAGAATTAAATATCTTATGTTGTCGCTACATAATAGAGAAATTAAGCATAAGATTAGAAGTTTCTAGAATCCCTGATCCTTCAGTGAACCTTCTCTATAATGTCCCTATTAACCTGTTGAAAATAACATAGGACTAAGCCAAAGAAGATGGGGGACAAGCCCATGAAATTTGGGGACAATCCCAAAGATATTGTGGACAAACCCAAACTGGGGACAAGCCCAGACTTAGTGACATTAAAGTGCTAAAACCTTAGCTAACATGAAAATGTTAGAAACCTTAGTATAACGTTTGTATGGTACATCTACCACTGTACTTATGATCCTACATATGGCCAACATCAATGAAATTGTCAGCCACAAAGCATGTACTGGTCCCATTACCTCGAACCATACTTAGATAATGTGCGCTACTGGTGGGGTCTCAAAACCCAATTCATGTGAAAGGTGAAAACCTTTAAACCTTAGAAGGTATTAGATACCTTAAATGTAGAAGAGAGGTGGCCAACCCTTTAACTTTTGTCAATCCACTTGATGTCAATAATTTCTACAAGAACTTAAAATTTGGTAAAAGTAGATGTTAAACATATTAACATCCTTATTTGACAGTAAATAAGCGAAGTGTAAGATGGAACAAAAAATAAAATTAAATGTTACTGATATTATGATCCATGATCCTTTAAGGATCCTTGATCTTTACTACATAAAATATTTTTTAAGGTGGATGGCATTCCAGGCTCTTGATAGTAGATCCCCTTCCATAGTTAACAAACGATATGCCCCTTTTCCAGCTTTTGATGGACTTTCCCATTTAGGTGCTAGCTTGCCATCTGCCGGGTTACTAGTATTTTGGAATGCTTTCCTTAAGACCAAATCTCCTACTTGAAACCTTCTGAGTCTGACATTCTTGTTGTATGCCCCAACCAACCTTTGTTGGTAGGTAGCCATTCTTATCCTTGCTAAGTCTCTAAGTTCGTCAATGGTGTCCAAGTCCAGGATCATGTTTTCACTGTTTAATTGAGGATCATGGATGCTTGTTCTAGCTATAGGAACCACCATTTGCATAGGAATTACAGCTTCAGCTTCAAAGACTAATGAAAATGGTGTCTAGCCTATGGCATTCTTCGGAGTCGTTCTATCAGCCCAAAGAAACTATGGTAATTCTTCAACCCATTTCGCTTTCTTAGATCCTAGCTTCTTCTTCTGTTGATGATAATCTTATTCCTTGATTCCGCTTGACCATTAGCTTGTGGATGAACTGGTGTAAAGTGATCACTCTTATTCCCCAACCGTCACAAACGTTAGTTGTTCTTTTCCTAATAAATTGGGAACCATTATCACATACAATTTTGGAGGGAATACGAAATCGAGTAATAATGTTTCTTTTAATGAAGGATATCACTTCCTTCTCATTGACTTGAACGAACTCTTCTGCCTCGATCCACTTGGAGAAATAATCAGTCATAGCATGCATGCAGACCTTTCCACTAGGTTCCTTTGGTAACTTGTCAACTATATTCATTCCCCATTTCATAAATGGCTAAGGAGAGATAATAGGATACAGAGGCTCTGTTGGTTGGTGTAGAATGTTGTTGGGCTTTTGACAAGCATCACATTTCCTCGAGTAGTCAATATTATCCTACTTCACTGTAGGCCATAAGTAACCTGTCCTAAGTATTCTAGAGAACAATGCTCTGCCCCATGTATGGTTTGCACAATGTCCTTCGTGGAAACCTTTTAATTCTTCTTGGATTTCAGGATCCTCGATACATCGTAGATAGGGACCTGCAAGAGATTTTCTATATAACGTATCATGTAATATTGTAGGTCTGGGTTTTGGATTGTTCGATTACGTTCACGGTGATATCTAAACCTAAGTCTGATGTGCGGAATCCATCAGAAATAGGTAGAAACATAAGATTTCACAATTTTCTATGTGTTCTATTAATTCATAGTCCTGGTACAAATTTTATAGGGCTTTGCCTCACAATCCGTCACACGCGCTTACCGAACACTCAGTCTGCACGTCTATTTATAGACGTTTTACATTCGTGCGGACTAAGACTTACGTTCTTACAGACCAAGATCTACCTTTGCACGGACTAAACGACACACCACCTTCGTGCGGACTAACTGTTATTCCGTGCGGATGAGCTACATCCGTACGGATGAGCTAGTTTTACAAAACAAGCTTATATTTGACACTTCTAGCCCTATTACATCAAGACGTAGGCGATAGACATATGGATCAACAGTCTCCCCCTTGGCTATTGCCGCAGTCTTGATCTGCACTCTTGATCAACATCTTCAAGTGAACACCGCAGTCTCCCCCTTGAATGATGCTCTGACACCAATTGAAAGTCTAGGATCTAGTGGGTTTAGACGGATGTTTGGACGGGATAAAGCTAATTCGGTAGAATATTTTTAAGAATGGAGTAGAAGCAAAATGATTCTATTCATACCGAAAGTGCTTACATCGTTTACAAGCTGGAGAAACAAAATTTCTCTAGCATTTCCCCTCTGAGATCTCCAAACTTCACAACTGACGAACACACGACACTATATATACATGTGAGATTGGGATGAACGAGTAGTTCCGTGTGGAGGTGCGTGTTCGTGCGGATGTAGTTACATTCGCACGAATGTAGTTACACCTATACGAAAGTGTTACAAGCTAGAGAATGTAGTTACTTCCGTGTGGATGTGCTTGTTCGTGCGGATGTAACTACATTCGCCATGAATAAGATGATTGAAATTTGATGATGGAGAGAGAAATTGAACTTAGGGTTTGCAGTTGATCACAAGATTGTTCAAAGGCGATTAAAAGAATCTCGGATTGATCTGGAAGCTTATTTATAGGGAATGGATAACGAACAAAAAGAATCTGTTGGATTTTGGTAAGTTGCTGGTTCAAGCCAATAGTTTTGTGCAATTTGTACAAAAGTGAAGAATACTAGTACTTTGATTGTTTGTTTGTTTTTACGATTCCTAAACAATTCAATAAAGAGATTTTAGAACCCATGCATGTCTGGTTTCATCACGGCTTGATTGGTCACTTTGACCACTATTTTGACTCATTTCCAAGTTTTTTACCACCCTAATCAGCTCCTTTTGGTTCTCTACCTGTGTTTTTATCTTAGCACTTTGATCAGAATTCCTTTGCTTGTACTGATTAGGGGTAAAATCAGAATTCTTCTATTTGGGCATGATATTTGCAGGAGGTGCATCAGTAACTTGTACTGGTCTAGTGAATGCTTTTGAGATTCATAGCAAATATAACAGGAGTTTCAACAGTATCGAAAACCTCAAAAGAACCAGTGGATTCACAATAGCTGGAATCACGACATGGGTATAATACTGGTTTTTCATAAAAAATTTCTAGATTTGAAATCTTGCTTTTCTCATATGCCAAGACCATGTAGCAATCTTTAGTATTATGATTGGTTTACTCACAAATAGTGCAGAATAATGTGCCTTTTGTGCCTTTGCCCCTTTTTTAACTTGATTTTGATTTGGTTTTCAAGTTTTGGTTAGGGCTAACAGTTTTGGACACTGGAGGGTTAGCAATTGGTGCCATTTTCCCATCAGATGTCACAAAAGTCAATGGTTTGAAATTCAAGTCAACACATGTTTCATCACACCATTTGGTGTTGTGGTGATAGTGAATTTGTGAGAAGAACCACACTTAGTGTTTACAGGATCCTTTCCAATTGAGGGATTGGATTTAATGTCACAAACTTGTATTTTTTGAGTGTAATCACTTGGTCCTTGTGTGTGATTATACCCTAGACCAAATTTCACATTGCTTTTTGATTGCTGATTTAACAACAATTTAAATCCTTTGCATGACTCAACCTATAACAACCCTCCTAAATATTTCCGACACCCCCTAATATATTTAGAACGCCCCAATATGTCTTAAAATAAACCTCGTATACGATAAATAGCCCTTAATACCTTTAATTTTATAAAATAAAAAATAAAAACAATTTTTATTGTTTTCTGGCGGGCCGCGAAGACCTTGTCTTCAGGCTACGCGGGGCGCGACAGCTGGAAAATCAGGGCGACACCTTAAGCTGCCCATGCCGAGTTCGTGTAGGGTCTACACTTGTGACCACTCAAGGCTAAAGCCTATTTCCCCTACTTCGCGGGGCGCGAAGACCTCTTAGGGATCCTTCACGGGGCGCGAGGAAGTGCTTGATCAGCACTATAAATAGGATCGATCAGCAATTCATTTCAGTCGTTCAAATTCAAAAATTCTCTCTATTTTCTGTAGTGTAGAAGTTATAATCGGGTATTATACCCACTAAAGTAGTGAAGCTTTGCCTCGATTTAAGTATTATAACCCCCAGTTACGTATTAGATACGCCCCCCGATTGATGTAGTGCTCAGTAACGGCTGTCGAGGCTCTGCCAGACGTAGTCGTTGGAGTTCTGTCTTGGGGAGGGTATAACTAATGTAAATATTGGGTTATAAAACTAACACACGTGCATTGTTTAATTAATAGATTACAACCAGGAATCCACCAAGAAAAGTCTAAAGTAGCAATGTGAGTAATCTCCTTTTTGTAAACCTTTTTGTAAACTGTTTTCACAAAACCTTAAATATTTTACAATGTGATTAGCAGTGATTGAGTCTTTGTAATTCTTCAATTACTGCCGGTATGTTGGGGTTTTGTATACAAAATGTGGAACACGTTACCATTGGACAACAAGATAGCCAATGTGTAATATGACCCACCAGTCAGGATTGACAATACTGAATGAGTAATTGTGTAGATATAAACATTGTAATTGCTCTCAATATTGTAAAAGAATAAATTGCTTCTTGATTAAATTGGGATTCACTCACCAGTATTTCCCACTGCCAAATGTTTTTAAAACGCTTTTCAGGTAACAAAATGTGAAAGCCAATTAGAAGCCAGCTGGAGAGCACTGAAGGCTTGGAAAAATGGGGCTATAAAAGTTACCTAAATAAAGACGATGTTTTAAATTCAATAAATTAGGGTTTATCCCTATAAACATGTTTGTAATAGAAACTTGGGTTTTACCCATGTGTTTATTAATATAAAAATGTGGTATTTTACTCTGATAAAATGTTTCTTAACTATGATCCTGATGAAAGTTCCCCTTCCAAATAATGATAAATTAATGATACCACTTAATCTGAGTTCGCGTCCGCCCGATCCCAGGAGATAGGGGCCGGGGGTTGCGACAGAAGGTGGTATCAGAGCTACAGCCACTAATTTCAGCCAAAGAAGTGTTCTGCTGACAATTAAATTATTAATTTTGTTAGGAAATAATCAATGAGATTATGTGCATACGTGTAGATTATTATTTTGTGTTATTTGACAATTTGTTAGTTTACAGCATGAGTGACCAAGGACCTTCAGACGCTTACCGTCAACTGTCCGGTTCACCTAGGAACGAAGGCACCTCTTCATATCCTACCACCTCGGGGTATTCGGCTGATACCGAAGAAGGAATTTTCATGTTCAAGGCTCAATCTGAGGAGCCATTCCCTCCTAAGAAGAGATGATGGTTTAGCAGAGGAGCTCATGAACGTAGAAAGAGGATGAGAAAAATGCAACAACAGCGGGCCTTAGCAGCGGCCAATAGAGAAATGAATGTGCAAACCCAGGATATCCTCAACAGGAGACTAGCTAATTTCCACATTTTGGCTACTACCGATGCCGACCCTAATCTAGAGCAACTCATAGCACCGCAGCCTTTGCCAGTATTTCCCACACAACCCATGGAAGTTGAATTAAACCCAGCTGAGATTCCTAGGGTACCTGCACCCCCTCCTCTAGACTATGACCCATGGTTTGACGACCATCGAGATTACCAGCAACGTTACCCAATTCCCATAGAGGAGCCCATGCAAGACCTAGTAGGACCCTATCCCGATTTGGATCCCCTGGACCCATATTATAATAATGACCAATACATCAGGGAGACTCTAGAGAATCCAAACCCTCAGGAAGAACAGATGCCACAATACCCAGATCCCATGCAAGCACCTGCACCACCCATGAGCACTGAGAATGTGCAAGAACTCTGAACCTTTGGTGAGGAGATATTAGAAGGAAGTGAGAGGATGAGACAGATAGGGGAACGACTCGTCTGGAAATATGACGAACGTAAAATGGAGTTTTGGATGAACCCCTATCACTAATAATATATATATATATATATATATATATATATATATATATAGGACAAAGATCCGTTAGGAACCACCTCTTATTGCGAGAACCGCGAGAACCAATGTGAACGCAACCAAAAATGCTTAAAAATAGCTAAAAATCACACAAATTTTTTTTTAATACTTTTTATAACAAAATCGCTACTTTTCGTAGCAAAAAAAAAAAAAATTAAAAATTTTTTTTTTTTTTTTTTAAAAAAAAAAAAAATTTTTTTTTGGCTTCTAAAAGTAACGATTTTAACATAAAAATATTAAAAAAAAATTTAGATTTTTTTCTTGATTTTTTTAGATTTTTTTTAGATTTTTTTAGGTTTTTTTGGGGGTTTAGTTTTTAGCCTTTTAGGTGGGGGGGGGGGGGTGTTTAGGTTTTTGGGGGGTGGGGGAGGGGGGTTTAGGTTTTTGGGGTGGGGGGGTTAGGTTTTTTGAGGGGTTTAGTTTTTAGCATTTAGCTTGGGGGGGTTAGGTTTTTTTGGGGGGGGGGGGGGGTGGGGGGTTTAGGTTTTTGGGGGGGGGGGGGTTGGGGGTTAGGTTTTTTTAGGTTTTTTTTTTGTTTTTTTAGCTATTTTAGGTTGTGTTCACATTGGTTCTCGCGGTTCTCGCAATAAAGGTGGTTCTCGCATGAACCTTACCCTATATATATATATATATATATATATATGTGTGTGTGTGTGTGTATGTTTAAAAAAATTATATATATAATAATAATATATTGTAGTATAGACCATCTTGCGGTTAGTGTTGCATACTAGTATTGTATTTTTATTCCAGTTGTATTTGTAATAAATATAGATGCATAATATAAAATAGAGTAAGTCGCAATGTTCGACGATTTTTTATCAACATGCATGTTGTGTGATTGTTGCATTGGATATTTCATACGATATTAATACTTGGTATCACGGCCCTTGGCCCCGGTTTGACCCGGTCCAGAGCCGCGAGGCAGGAAATCCGATGGTATCTAATTAAATGACAGCGGAAGTCTTTTTAAACAGGATCGATTAATATTAAAACTGCTCGTATATATATATATATATATATATAATATAGGGATAAATCCCATAATTTACAATAAAGTGATTTCACTGGGAAATCTTTATTTCTCAAAACATGTTTCTTTATTTATTTACATTGAGCCACTTTTCTAAGCTTGTAGTGCTCCACGGCACTTTTACTGTGCTCACAACAGATCACCTGAAACATGTTTGAAAAAGGTTTTGTCAGCAGGGAAATACTAAGTGAATCATTCAGTTTTACTAAAACGACTCGTTTGTTATAATTCACAGTATTAAGAGAGATTACAATGTTTCTGATATCAAACCAACTACCCACAGTATTTGTCACTCGACTCATTTTGGTGACTGTGGTCATATCACCATTGGCTGCCCCAATGAATGACGAATATCACTAATTAGGTTCGCCCACCTAAAGTGACAACAACAATAGTAATGTGCACAATACCCCACATACCGGCTGTAACTTGGTGACTACATAAACTTAATCACTGTAATTATAACCTTTGAAAATAATTAAGCTTTTGTAAACAAATTTGATAAAAAGAGAATGACTCACATTGTAGATTTAACGAGCAGAGTATAAGCCTACTGATTAGCCTTGATTAACCTAATTTAAATAACAATGCACGCACAAACAGGTTAGTAACTAATACAACAGTTACGACAATTCACGAGATTAAACCCTCACAACGATTTACAAGTGCAATACTTAACAATTCAGCAGATTCACAACGAATGACAAAGTATCGTCCGAGTTCGAACAGCACTCAAACATTCAAGTCGAAATCACGATGAATAACAAAGTATAAACTCAATTTGAGCGGCACTTAAACAATCGTTGGATAGTTATAATCGATCGGACGTTGAATCGTAATAGCGATCGAGTTATTACCCTGATTGCGGCGTCGATTAGTGAATCGTGTGTGTTAATTGTGGTAAACAGAATGTAACTCGGTGCCTGAAATGAATTTCTTCGTCGAACATACGCCGAATTTCAAGTGCCAATGTCTGCTATTTATAGTCAAAATTTTGCATTGCTTACGGTCCGTAAGACTCACAATGTTACGGTCCGTAAGGGTTGAAAATAGGTTATAGGGTAGCCACGGTTGGGACTAGCTTTGCAGACTTGACAGATTCTAAATTTCGAATTTTGACAGTGAGTAATTTTAGATAATCGTTAACTAGGGTATACCCCCCTTGAGTTTTAGGGGCCCTGATCCTGATTCCGATTGTTCTGAAAATTTTAGGGTTTGTTCAGAATCACTTGGGTTTCTCAATTAGGGTTTCCTATTGGCCAAATTAAAATAATAATTAGGACTTTTGATGAGAGTTGTTACATTCTCCCTACCTTAATAAAAATCTCGTCCTCGAGATTTACTGGAATAAATGAGGATACTTTCGCTTCATTTCTGATTCCAGCTCCCAAGTGTATTCAGCCCCTCGCTTTGAATCCCACTTTACTTTAACTAAAACTAGTCGTTTGTGTTTGAGAAACTTGATCTTTCGATCCTCAATTTGAAGAGGTTTCTCAACAAATTTCAGCTTTTCGTTTACCTCTATATCTTGAAGAGGTACTACCAAAGATTCATCTGATAAGCATTTCTTGAGATTTGATACATGAAATACATCATGTACTCCAACTAATTCTTCTGCTAATTGTAAACGATAAGCAACTAGTCCTATACGTTGGATCACAGAAAATGGTCCTACGTACCTGGGACTTAGCTTTCCTTTCTTACCGAATCGAACAACTCCTTTCCAAGGAGAAACTTTCAAGAGTACTTTATCTCCGACCTAAAATTCTAACGGCTTGCGGCGATTATCTGCATAACTCTTCTGACGATCTCGAGCTGTTTTCAGTCTTTCTTTGATCTGTGTTATTTTGTCAGTAGTTTCTTGCACAATTTCTGGACCTGATAATTGACTTTCTCCTATTTCTGCCCAACAAACTGGAGTTCTGCACTTACGTCCATATAGTGCTTCAAATGGAGCAGTTTCAATGCTTGAATGGTAACTATTATTATAGGAGAATTCAATTAATGGTAAATGATCATCCCAGTTTCCACCAAAATCTATTACACATGCTCGAAGCATGTCTTCTAGAGTTTGTATCGTCCTTTCACTTTGTCCGTCTGTTTGAGGATGATATGCAGTACTCAGATTTAGTCGAGTTCCCATAGCTTGCTGGAAACTTTTCCAAAAATGAGAAGTGAAACGACTATCTCTATCTGATACAATGGAGAGTGGGACTCCATGTAAAGATACCACTTCGTCCACGTACAACTTGGCTAGCCTTTCCATGCTAAAGGTTTCCTTCATTGGTAGAAAATGAGCTGATTTGGTTAATCGATCCACAATTACCCAAATCGCATCATTACCTTTTCTTGTTTTAGGCAACTTAGTAACAAAATCCATTGTTATAAGTTCCCATTTCCATACAGGCATTTCCAATTGTTGTAGTAGTCCTGAAGGTTTCTGATGTTCAGCCTTTACTTGTGAACAAGTAAGACACTTAGAAACATATCTTGCTATATCTTTCTTCATGCCTATCCACCAAAAATTCTTTCTTAAATCTTGGTACATCTTATTGTTTCCAGGGTGCATAGTATACCTAGATTTATGGGCTTCTTCTAAAATCTTATTTCTTAATTCTCCTTGCTTAGGTACCTAAATTCGTTTCTTGTGGAATCTCCAAATTCCATCATTTCCTTGCTCTAGTTCCTTTATATAACCTTTCATTCCTTCAGCATCGTCCTTGATTGCTGTTTCCTGAACTTTCTTTAATTGTTCCATTAAATCTACTTGTAGATTTAATCTAAGAGCACGGACTCGCTTTTGTTTTTCCTGATACTTACGACTTAAGGCATCTGCAACTACGTTTGCCTTTCCTTCGTGATATTGAATTTCACAGTCGTAATCGCTTAGAACTTCCATCCATCTTCTTTGCCTCATATTCAACTCTTTCTGCCCAAATATATATTTTAAACTTTTATGATCTGTATAAACAGTAAACTTACTTCCATACAGATAATGTCTCCAAATTTTCAAGGCAAAAATTACGGCTCCTAATTCTAAGTCATGAGTCGTATAATTCTCCTCGTGCTTTTTCAACTACCGGGAGGCATACGCAATTACCTTTTTGCGTTGCATCAACACACATCCGAATCCTAATTTTGAAGCATCACAATATACTTCAAAATCTTCTGTTCCTTCGGGTAATGCTAAAATTGGAGCATTTGTCAATCGGTGCTTTAAAATCTTAAAAGCTTCTTCTTGCCTATGTCCCCATTCAAACTTAGTGGCTTTACAGGTTAACTTAGTCAAAGGTACAGCTATCTTAGAGAAATCCTTAATAAATCGTCTGTAGTATCCAGCTAAGCCTAGAAAACTTCTAATTTCCATAGCTGTTTCTGGGACCTTCCATTTGGTAATTGCTTCTATTTTAGCAGGATCTACGTGAATTCCTTCGTAATTCACCATATGTCCTAGGAATTGCACTTCCTTTAACCAAAATTCACACTTCGAGAAATTGGCATAAAGCTTTTCTTTTCTTAACAAAGTTAAGAGTGCATGCAAGTGTTCGCAATGTTCTTCCTGACTTTTGGAATAAATAAGTATATCGTCGATGAATACAATTACAAATTTATCCAAGTATGGTTTACAGATCTGATTCATCATGTCCATAAATGCTGCTGGGGCATTTGTTAGTCCAAAGGGCATGATTGTAAACTCATAATGGCCATACCTAGTTCGGAAAGCAGTTTTAGGTATGTCTTCTTCTTGTACTTTTAACTGGTGATATCCGGATCTTAAGTCTATCTTAGAAAAATACCTAGCGCCTTGAAGTTGATCAAAAAGATCGTCAATCCTAGGTAATGGGTATCGATTCTTAATTGTAACTTTATTTAGTTCTCTATAATCGATACACATTCTCATCGATCCATCTTTCTTTTTCACAAACAACACTGGTGCTCCCCAAGGGGATGAACTAGGTTGTATAAATCCTTTGCTTAATAATTCATCTAACTGCTTTTTTAATTCTAGCATTTCGGTGGGTGCTAATCGATAAGGTGCCTTAGCTATTGGTGTAGTACCCGGAATTAGATGAATTCTAAACTCTACTTCTCTATCAGGTGGTAACCCAGGTAATTCTTCTGGAAAGATGTCTGGGTATTCTGAAACTACAGGAATTTCCTTAAGTTCTTTATCCTTAGTGCTAATGATTACTGAAATCATATACATTATTCCTTGCTTTCGTTCATAATTAGCAACTTTCATTACTGATATGAACTTCATAGGCTTACGTGGTTTATCACCTGTAATCCTAATTACTTCTCCGGTAGGTGCCTGAATTTCTATGGAATTCTTATCACAGAGAATTCGAGCATGGTTGGCTATTAACCAATCCATTCCTAACACAACATCGAATTCGGCTAATTTCATAGGTAACAGGTTTGCAGAAAACTTATGGCCTAACAGTTCTATATTTCCTTCTTGCAAAACCTTATTTATGTTAACAGAATTCCCGTCTGCTGTTTCGACTGTAAAAATTTGCCTAAGGGTGGTTAAGGGTAAGTTAAGGGCTTGGCAAAATGAAGAATTGATAAAACTTTGGTTTGCACCAGAGTCAAATAATACTTTTGCATAAACGTCGTGGACCAAGAACGTACCAGCTATGATGTCAGGGATTAGTTCGGCTTCCTGAGTGGTTAGCTGGAATGCTCGGGCATTCTTCTTTGTTGTTCCATCAGCTGGTTTGCCTTTATTGTCTGTGGTTTTAGTCAATTTAGGACATTCTGTTTTGTAATGTCCTGTTTCTCCACAGTTATAGCAGACTATGGTTTTCTTTTTGCAATTTTCTTCACGATGTCCTGCCATTTTGCAGAAGTTGCAGATTACATTTCATTTTCCAAAATGATTCTTTTTGCAATTTTTGCAAAAAGGCGGTTGTGCAGATTGTCTCCTTCCTCTTTTCTTGAACCTATTATTATCATTACCCACACGAAATCCTTGGGTAATCTTTTGAGCCAATTCCTTCTTTCGATCTTCTTCTCTTGTGCGCACTAGTTCATCAGTTAGGGTATTAGCTAGTTCCACAGCATCGTCAATAGTGCGAGGTCTCGTAGCTTTAACGATGTTACGAATTTCACTAATTAATCCCCAAATGTAACGGGAAATGAGTACCGGTTCTGGCGAAGCCAGTGTTGGTACCACTCTAGCATATTCAAAGAATGTCGAAGTATAACCGCGACACTCTACGCCTACCATACGATGGTTTAAGAACTTATTTGCCATTTGTTCATTTTCATATTCAGGACAATATTTTCTTTCTACAAGAATTTTAAATTCTTCCCAATTTATAGCATAAGCTATCCTTCTTCCTTTTGCTTGTAATATGGTGTTCCACCATTCTAGTGCCCCTTCTTTGAACAAATTTGATGCATACATAACCTGATCTTCTTCGGAACACTTACTTATTGCAATTACTGCTTCGGTTTTCTCTAACCAACGCAGTACTGCAGTTGCTCCTTCGTTGCCTGCAAATTCAGCAGGTTTACAAGCAAGAAATTCTTTGAAAGTGCAACCAGGTGTTGCGGCTTTCATTTTCTTAGGAGGTGGAGCCTGTCGTGGATTATTATCGTCATGATTGCCGCCTCTATTTACACTATGACTAAAATTGTCTTCTTGAGTACGTTTACTAGGAATGATTTGTTGTGGTTCAACAGGTTTCTGAGCAGCAGCCATGATTGCTGGAATAGCATTAGCTATCCCTTGAGTGATAATGTTTTCAATATCTTGTCTAGTCATATACTGGTTTTCCTGATTTTGTTCAGATTGATTCCCTTCATTAACTGGCTCATTACTAGCGTTTTCCATCTGATAATTATTATAAATATAACTATTAGTATCAAATGATTGTAAATAAAACAATTACACAGAAGCACATAAAATCGTATAACACAGATATATGTATCCAAAATTGTCAATGTTTCGACTTCTATTTTGCTTTATATATTATATAGGCATCCATACTCACTGTTTATCTTACAATGTTTTATTTCCCATTTTACAGAGTTATATTTGACTACTACTATTATTATACAGACATTTTTCCCAACCCCACTATTCTTTGGTCAACTGGCAGTTTAGTAACGACGCTCCCTTTCGTCGTATTTCCAGGAGATTTGTTCCCCCATTTCCGGATCCTATTCCCTGTACCTATCAGCTCTTCACCGAACTGACGGAGTTCGGCTAAGTTTTCGTTACTCATTGGAGGATTGGGGATAGGTTCTGGATCAAACTGTGGAAGAAAAGAATAAGGACTGTTGATGATATTTTCGAATTGCCAGTCATTTGTCCACCATTCTTCCATTTGACCTAAAGGTCGAGTGTGGATTAGTGGGTCTGGAATAGCTGGTTCCAGATTTACAGGAAGTTGGGTTTCGGCTAGGTAAGGATATAGATTATTATGGATAGGGCTAATGACATCACAATTTGCCAGTAGACGGTCTATTTCGTCTTGAAATGTGATTTCTTCAGGTTGTCTAGAGCTCTCTCCAATTTCTATTCCTTTTTGTTTAGAATCTTTCCTGATTTCTATCTCTGCTGGATTAGAACTTTCTCCGATTTCGATTCCTTTTCCTTTGTCTATAGGGTTTTCTATTTTGGGGAGTTTCCTAGTGGCTGGCTTTCTCCTGCGTACTTTCCTCCATCCTACATATCTTCTTCTCTTTTTAGGTTTTGCTTTTTCCAGCGGTGGAGCTTGGAATTCCAGGGGTTCCTCTATGTCAGCAATATAACCAGTAAAGTCGTGGGAGACTTCAATTGGTACTGGGTAGAGGTTGAGATTCTGAAATGCTTCCGATATCTCACTCATGCTGGATAGCATATATGCAAAATGCACAAAAATGCTAAGTTAAAACTTTGGAACAAAGTTTTACAAATAAACATTAAAGTTTTATTGCATACGGATTTGTACAAAAGACTACAGGAAAGTGAACACACTATAATTTATTTATTTACTGGGGATTAATTTTCTACTAGACCAGGCTTATTGATATTTTAGAGGTTTGCATTCTCTGCTACGGTAGCTAGCATATAAAGGTTTGCCCATTTTTCATCTAATGTGTCTTCCCAAGGTGGCCTGTTACCAAATTCCTGGATTTCTGAATTAAACCTCACTTTCTTGACTTGGGGTTTCTTTATTTTCTCCTGTCCCTTCCTAAGAATCGAATTTCTTTTATCTTGGGTGAGAGGATTTTCATAATTTGCTTTACGGACAAAAATCCCTTCTTCCAGATCTGCTGGGTGTTTGGAGGAAGAGGTTCCTTTTTCTATGGGTGCAGTATCTAATTTGTGGTAGATAGCAGAAATCTTTTGTTTACCCATACTGTAACTCAACAATTAATCAGTTAATAAAACATGTTTTCACAGAATAGCAATTAAATTTCCTAAGTATCTCTCAATTATTTTAATAGGCTAAAATCAATAATAAGCTTAAATCCGTGGCTCTGATACCACATTTTCCTGTCACGGCCCTTGGCCCCGGTTTGACCCGGTCCAGAGCCGCGAGGCAGGAAATCCGATGGTATCTAATTAAATGACAGCGGAAGTCTTTTTAAACAGGATCGATTAATATTAAAACTGCTCGTATATATATATATATAATATAGGGATAAATCCCATAATTTACAATAAAGTGATTTCACTGGGAAATCTTTATTTCTCAAAACATGTTTCTTTATTTATTTACATTGAGCCACTTTTCTAAGCTTGTAGTGCTCCACGGCACTTTTCCTGTGCTCACAACAGATCACCTGAAACATGTTTGAAAAAGGTTTTGTCAGCAGGGAAATACTAAGTGAATCATTCAGTTTTACTAAAACGACTCGTTTGTTATAATTCACAGTATTAAGAGAGATTACAATGTTTCTGATATCAAACCAACTACCCACAGTATTTGTCACTCGACTCATTTCGGTGACTCTGGTCATATCACCATTGGCTGCCCCAATGAATGACGAATATCACTAATTAGGTTCGCCCACCTAAAGTGACAACAACAGTAGTAATGTGCACAATACCCCACATACCGGCTGTAACTTGGTGACTACATAAACTTAATCACTGTAATTATAACCTTTGAAAATAATTAAGCTTTTGTAAACAAATTTGATAAAAAGAGAATGACTCACATTGTAGATTTAACGAGCAGAGTATAAGCCTACTGATTAGCCTTGATTAACCTAATTTAAATAACAATGCACGCACAAACAGGTTAGTAACTAATACAGCAGTTACGACAATTCACGAGATTAAACCCTCACAACGATTTACAAGTGCAATACTTAACAATTCAGCGGATTCACAACGAATGACAGAGTATCGTCCGAGTTCGAACAGCACTCAAACATTCAAGTCGAAATCACGATGAATAACAAAGTATAAACTCAATTTGAGCGGCACTTAAACAATCGTTGGATAGTTATAATCGATCGGACGTTGAATCGTAATAGCGATCGAGTTATTACCCTGATTGCGGCGTCGATTAGTGAATCGCGTGTGTTAATTGTGGTAAACAGAATGTAACTCGGTGCCTGAAACGAATTTCTTCGTCGAACATACGCCGAATTTCAAGTGCCAATGTCTGCTATTTATAGTCAAAATTTTGCATTGCTTACGGTCCGTAAGACTCACAATGTTACGGTCCGTAAGGGTGCTTACGGTCCGTAAGACTCACAATGTTACGGTCCGTAAGGGTTGAAAATAGGTTATAGGGTAGCCATGGTTGGGACTAGCTTTGCTGACTTGACAGATTCTAAATTTCGAATTTTGACAGCGAGTAATTTTAGATAATCGTTAACTAGGGTATACCCCCCTTGAGTTTTAGGGGCCCTGATCCTGATTCCGATTGTTCTGAAAATTTTAGGGTTTGTTTAGAATCACTTGGGTTTCTCAATTAGGGTTTCCTATTGGCCAAATTAAAATAATAATTAAGACTTTTGATGAGAGTTGTTACACTTGGTAATTGTTTAAAATCCAGATGGCCGACGCAGCAAATCTGGAAAACCAGAATAATGAAAATCAAATAAATAACAGTGAAATTCAACACATTGTAACCCAAGGAATTAGAGATGCCATGCCAGCTTTTATCCAAAATGTTAGCGACGCAGAAAATAATAATAAAAGTGATAATGGGAGTAAGTGAACCCACACTGAACTTAGTCACAGCGTGCACAATGGACCCATTTTTCAAATGCCAATTCCAAAAAGAAGAAGAACCATGTCTTATGGTTTTTCTTACAAAGAATTCTAGTCCGGTAAACCAATAGAATTCTCTGGCAATGAGTGGGCCATTGCAGCTTTACGCTGGATAGAAAAGACTGAGGCAGTCTTAAAAATAAGCAAGTGCGCAGAAGAAGATAAAATAATGTTTGCTTCTAATCTGTTTAAAAATGCAGCGTTAGAATGGTGGAACATTATCCTTCAATCTAGAGGAAGTGACAGGGTTTATGGTATGGAATGGAACGAATTTAAGGATATGATAGAAAGGAAATTTTGTCCTCCCGATGAAAAGGAACAGATAGCAAATAAATTCTTAAACCTAAGAATGACTGGAGTAGATAGTAAGGGTTACACTACTACATTCTTCGAATATGCTAGAATAGTGCCAACCCTAGCATCATCTGAACTAGTGTTAATCTCCCGTTACATCTAGGGATTAATCAGTGAAATTAGGCATGTAGTCAAGGCAGCTTGACCACAAACCATAGAAGAAGCGGTAGAACTAGCAAATACCTTGACAGATGAACTGGTACGTCCAAGAAGAAAACCAGAGGAAGAACCTAGCTCAAAAGCTTACCCAAGAATTTCGCTACGGTAATTCCAACCGTGGGAAAAATGTAGGTTCTACTTCTGCACCTTACGACAAGTATTGCAAAAGGAAGCATTCTGGGAGATGCTCCATATACTGCAATTTTTGCAAAATATCTGGACACAAGGAAGAAGACTGCAGGAAGAAACCCACCAATAAGATATGCTACAATTGTGGAGATCAAGGTCATATCAAGCCAAATTGTCCAAAATTAGCTCCAGCAACAAACAACAAGATTACTAAGAATGCTAGAGCATTTATTCTGACCGCAGAAGAAGCCAAAATGATTCCGGACGTGATTGCCAGTATGTTTTTAGTTAATGACGTTTTTGCCAAAGTATTATTTGACTCTGGTGCGAACCAAATTTTTATTAATACTTCATTTTGCAAACTTCTCAATCAACCATTAACTAAACTCAACAAGAATGTTTAGTAGAAACAGCAAATGGAGAAACCATTAAGATTACCGAAATCTTGCAGGGAGCAAGAATAGAATTTTTAAATCAAAAGTTTATTGCAAACCTTTACCCAATGAATCTGGCAGGATTTGATGTTGTATTAGGAATGGATTAGTTAATATCCAATAAAGCCAGTATTCTATGTGATCAAAAGTCAATACAAGTAAATTCACCAAAAGGTGAAAAGATCACAATTAAAGGAGATAAGCCAACTAGATCCACAAAATTCATCTCTGTAATGAAAACAGCAAGTTATGCTAGAAAAGGATCATTAGTGTATATGATTTCCATAATCGTTAACACTAAAGGAAAGGAATTAAAAGATATCCCTGTAGTATCTCAATTTTCAGATATACTTCCAGAAGAATTACCAGGAACAGCACCCATTGCCAAATCACCTTATCGTTTGGCACCCACAGAAATGCAAGAGTTGAAGAAGCAGTTAGACGAACTCTTGGAAAAAGGATTTATACAGCCAAGTTCATCGCCTTGGGGAGCACCGATCTTATTCGTCAAAAGAAAGATGGGTCAATGCGTATGTGCATTGATTACCGTGAATTGAATAAAGTCGCGATTAAAAATCGGTACCCATTACCGATAATCGATGATTTGTTTGATTAATTACAAGGAGCTCGATTCTTTTCTAAAATCGATTTACGTTCAGGATATCATCAATTAAAGGTACAGGAAGAGGACATTCCTAAGACCGCTTTTAGAACCAGGAATGGCCATTATGAATTTACTGTCATGCCATTTGGTTTAACCAATGCCCCAGCCACATTTATGGACATGATGAACCGAATATGTAAGGCATATTTGGATAAAATCATAATTGTCTTTATAGACGATATTCTAATTTATTCTAAAAGTAAAAAGGAACATGCAGTGCATCTGCATGCACTTCTAAATTTGCTGAGAAAAGAAAAGCTTTGTGCTAAATTTTCAAAATGTTAATTTTGGTTAGAAGAAGTGCAATTTCTTGGACATTTAATCAATCATGAAGGACTTCATGTGGATCCCACAAAGATTGAAGCTATTACTAAATGAAAACCCCCTGAATCACCAACAGGGGTTAGAAGTTTTCTAGGACTAGCCGGTTATTATAGAAGACTCATCCGAGATTTTTCTAGAATAGCCATTCCCTTAACAAAACTAACCTGTAAGTCTGTTAAGTTTGAATGGGGACCAAAACAAGAAGAAGCCTTTAGAATCCTTAAACATAGATTAACCCACACACCCATATTAGCATTACCAGAGGGAACTGAAGATTTTATAATTTATTGTGATGCTTCTAAATTAGGTTATGGATGTGTATTAATGCAACGTCAAAAGGTTATAGCCTAGGCATCCAGACAACTTAAGAATCATGAAGAAAATAACCCATGATTTAGAATTAGGGGCCATCATTTTTGCTCTGAAAATTTGGAGATATTATCTTTACGGTAGTAAGTTTACCATTTTCACTGATCATAAGAGTTTAAGATATGTCTTTCGGGCAAAAAGAGTTAAATATAAGACAAAGACGTTGGATGGAGATACTAAGTGATTACGATTGTAATATCTAGTATCATGCAGGAAAAGCTAACGTAGTAGCCGATGCTTTAAGTCAAAAATATTACGAAAAACCAAAAAGAGTACGTTCTCTTAATTTAAATCTGCAGATAGATTTAAACGAACAGATTAGAAAGGCACAGAAATCAGTAATCAAGGATGATACTGAGAAATTAAAAGGAATGATTAAGGAATTAGAACAAGGAACAGATGGAATTTGGGGATTCCATCAGAAAAGAATTTGGATACCTAAACTAGGAAACCTACGTAACAGAATATTAGAAGAAGCCCATAAGTCTAAATATACGATACATCCTGGAAGCGATAAAATGTATCAAGACTTAAGAAAGAATTTCTGGTGGATAGGAATGAAAAAGGATATAGCAGCTTATGTTGCCAAGTGTCTAACTTGTTCACAGGTCAAAGCTGAACACCAGAAACCCTCAGGTTTGTTACAGCAATTGGAAATGCCTGTACGGAAATGGGAATTGATAACAATGGACTTTGTTACCAAACTACCCAAGACAAGAAAAGGTAATGATACAATTTGGGTAATTGTAGATGTGACACCCCAGGAAAACCAGGAAAACCATGCAACTTAACTAGCTTCCTCAGTGAGTACGTGCTAAATTTCAGGACGAAATTTCTTTCAACTTGGGGATAATGTGACAACTCGTATTTCCGAACCTTTCATGCATTTTGAAGTAACCGGTGTGAGTACTATGTGATTAACTATTGTGATTGTTGCAATAAAATGTTATAATTTAATTATGTGATAAGTGTTATGGAATTTTAGTGTGTATGTATATACTCATAACATATGTGGATCGCACAATGTATACCCGATTTGCACAATACACCCCGAGTCGCACAACACTCTTTAAATTATCTTGGGCTAGCCCTCGGCCCAAACAAAACCCGAGTTTTTGGGCTCGGCTCACATTCATTGAATATAACCCTCTCATTAAGTTAGTATTTGACTTAATCTCAAAACCCTAAAGCTCATACTCTCTCCTTGAGATCGTGCGGCAATTGGAGAAACCCCCCCCCCCTCGTCATGATCGCTATCACCATACTCTTCTTAATCTCGGTTAGTGTTTCTTGTGTTGTTGAACTTGTTGACCGAATTAGTTGTGATGTGATCTAGGGATGGCTTTGTGCAAATAACATGAATAAAGTATTGAACCTCCTGTCATGCATATGTAGCATCGAATATTGTGATTAAATCATGCTTGTGTTTGTTATGCATGTGAGATTTAGATAGCCATCACCTCCTTGTCGGCCATTGTATTAATGTTGGATGTGATTGTCAGTGATTATGTGGTTGTGATTTGTGTCTTTAGATTGGATGTAATATGATAAGGGCTATCATTAGTCAATGAGGTCTAGGGTTGCAACATACTAAATTCATAACTTGTTGAAACATGGGATAGTATTATTAAATATAGGTTAGTTCGATGGCAGATGTGTCGGTTGACATGATGTTTGATGATGTTTTGATGAGTGTATAATTTTGCATGATGATCTTAGGTTTCTGTTAACATGATTGATCATGAAGTTGAATGATAGTGTTCTGGTTAATCGGCTCACATGTATGGTGACTATGATTAATATAAGGTTGGACGATTTTATGATATTACCGATAATTTAGAACCGAATAGATGATTAACCGGCTGTAAGGTGTTTATGTGCAAATGATTTCGTGGTATTGTTATGATTAGATTTCATGCTCGTAGTCAAGAATACAAATCGTCTAGTCGATATTGTGTTTGATCATGTCTAGGGCTCATAAGAAATTGATATTTAAAAAGCTTGTTTGATCGATTTCTGTTTGGTGGAAGTTGTTAGCATTTAATGATAAATTGTGAATTTGGAAACTAATTGAATGATTGTAACTAATTTCCATAATACCCGGATAATAAAACTAATCACACAAGACATCTGGTCGCACAAGATGTCTTCGGTCGCACAAGTCTTACTGGATCGTACAAGTTGTATTGTTGTTAAACTGTTGGGCTGGGCTAGTCTTGATCGCACAACCCAATCGGATCGTACAAGCATCCGGATCGCACAAGACTATTGCATGTTATTAGATTGGGCCGCGTACTGTTATGTTGGGATTTGGACTATTTGGGCCGGGTGTTTATCCGAAACGCACAACATGATGTGGGTCGCACAAGGCTGTGCCGACCCCACAACATGATGGGCCGCCTGTTATTGGGCTTTACCTTTAGATCGTACAAGTTTCAGAAGTTATGTAATTGACTGCTAATGTGTTAACGTGCATTGTGTGATTGCCATGATCCGTGTGTGTTCTTTATCTGCCAGCTCATGTGTTACTTACGTGCACTACTTGAAACTAAAACCTGACTTGTATGGTAACCATGTTAGGACGTGGTTGACCACTAGCTGCTAGACTTGACCTTTCTGTATATCTGCCGAGCAAACCAAGGTGAGTTCACACTAGCCAAGGCATGGGATTCCCAAGGGTTAGGAATGGAATTGAATAACTACTCATACAACTATTACTATTAAACAAATTATTACTGTCCTTGGTTGAAGGGCACGTACGTAAAACCTACGTACAGTTATACTTACTACTGTCCTCGGATTGAAGGGCACGTACGTAAAGCCTACGTACACGATCTTAAGACCATCACCTCTATCAAAGGAAGTCCCTCAATTATCGACTTAATCGCCGAGGCCTAGGGCGAGCGGGTTATTAGTTAATAGCGCTATTAGGTTTAACAAACCTCACACCGTGCCAGTCGGACGGGCGTGTACTAATGGACTATGGGCAAAGGGTCAATGCTGATAGACATTGACTTAGGGCACCTCTTACATTTTCGTAGCAGTCGATACGCGTGGTCTTGTAATACATGGGGTAGCCCCCACGGCCGAAATGCCAGATAACTATCATGGGGTAGCCCCCACGGCTGGATTGCCAGAATTAATGGGTTAAACAACTTACGTTTTCAAATATGGGGTAACCCCCACGGCAGGGATGCCAGTTAAAGGAACTATTTTTGGAACAACTAAAAACCAACAACCAACTGTGAACTCGCTCAACTTTGTTGTTGATTTGTTGCTACATGCCTTGCAGGTCATTAGGTACCCATGGAGCTTGCATAGGGAGGAACGGTCGTTGTGGGACATGGCGATGTGTGCCATGCTTCAAACATTACTTTATTTTATACTAAATGCTTGCTATGGGTTTTACAACTTATGCTTCCGCTAAACACTTAACTATGCTTTGGTTTTTGAACACCTTTCATATTGGTTGGTTGAATTATGTTTACTTACATGCTGGTTCAATATGATTGGTGGCTTGATCCTGGTCAGTCACGCCTCTAAGCGGTGATACTTCGCGTGTGGATTTTGGGGGTGTGACAGATTGGTATCAGAGCCATTGGTTATAGTGAACTTGGTTTTAATAAGGGGAAAAAGTTTTTGTTAAAACCAGACTATAACCTGTACATTGCTCAACGATCCACAACGACGCTTCACTCCACGTGCAAGGCTCGACATTCTAGGTGATATGGTTTATGTATATATTGCCTACTTGCTAGATTGCATAGAACTTTGCTCATGGTATGCTTAGATAAACGTAGCAACTATAGTTTGAAAACACATTTGTGCTTGCTCCCTACTGTCATTACACACTTACGCACATTCGCGACACCTTTCCTATTTGTGTTTCCTTCGATGTGAGATCATGAGGGAACATGTGAAACTAACTTAAGCCAGCTGACGACTCTTACCAACAAACAAGTTACGGCAGCACTCGCAACCGCTCAGGCAGGAGGTATAACCTGCTATTCCGAACCTAACCTAGGATGATAGATCCTACTCTCATGACCCAACTCTCGCGCTTAACCCTGTCGTTTCTTCCTCGCGCAACAAGGTCGGAACGCTCAGCCGCCTGTATGCACATTTAAGACGTTCATGGACTGTTGTCCTAGTACTTTCAGTGGCACTAAAGGAGCTGTTGGACTCCTCCATTGGTTTGAAAAGCTCAAGTCTGTCTTAGAGATGTGGGAATGCCTTGAGGCTCGCAGGGTGAATTACGCCACTGGTACTCTCGAAGGCACTGCGCTAACTTGGTGGAACGCGCAAGTTCAGATGCTGGGGCTGGCGGCTGCAAATGCCACCCCATGGAATGATTCTTAAGGAACTGATCCAAACGTGAATACCGTAGTCGTGATGACATCCACAAACTGGAAATGGAGTTCTTTAACCTGATGATGACGGGGTCAGAGATAGAAGCGTACACGAAACGATCCAACGAACTGGCAGTGTTATGTCCAACAATGGTGGATCCTCCCACCAAGCGCATCGGGTTGTACCCCAAAGGCTTAGTACCAGAGATTCAAAGTCATGTGACTTCTGCTAACCTTGCTACTATCCAGGATGTTACTCGTTTTGCTCATCGTCTCACCGACCGGGCAATGGAACAGAACCAGCTGCCTAAGCATATTGGTACTACTACAACTACTTCTGCTACTCCCAGTGACAACAAACGCAAGTGGGATGGGAATTTAAGCAAGGGTTTCACTTCGGTTCAATCTCGGTCGAGTACAGGAGCCCCAGTCAGCAGTCTTTTGGTAATCGAAGTCAGGGTGGATACGAGGGAAACCACCCTAAGTGCAATCGATGTAATTTGCACCACAGCGGGCAGTGCAACAAAGATCGTTGTTAGAGATGCAACAAGCTTGGTCATGGAGCCAAAGATTGTAGAAGCTCACGTCCTGCAAACCAGAACCAACAACAGCAGCCACAAGCTCCACAAAATCAGCAGCAACAGCAGGATAACAAGGGATTTTATCAGTGTGGTGCTAAAGATCATTTCATGAGACGCTACCCACGACTGAACCAGAATCAGAATCAGAACCACAACCAAGGAAACGGGAACAATAGTGGAGACAACAACGGGGGTAATAACGACGACAATGGTGCCAGGGATCGAGTGTTCGTGATTGGTCAGAATGATGCTAGGAATGACCCCAGCGTTGTGATGATTTCGACATCGTTATTAGGATGGATTGGCTACCTCAACATCGAGCAGAGATCCTTTGCAAAGAAAAGATCGTCCGCATTTCTCGTGCTGGTTAAGAACCTTTGGTAATTCATGGTGACAAGCTTCTGGAGCAGCACCCATAGCTCGAGCACCTTATCGCTTAGCCCCATCAGAGTTGGAAGAACTCTCTACGCAACTACAAGAACTCTTGGATAAGGGTTTTACTCGTCCTAGCTCTTCGCCTTGGGGAGCTCTAGTGCTATTTGTGAAGAAGAAAGACGGTACATTCAGGATGTGTATTGACTATCGAGAACTCAACAAGGTGACAGTGAAGAATTGTTATCCTCTTCCACGTATTGATAACCTATTCGACCAGCTGCAAGGGTCGAGCTACTATTCAAAGATCGATTTGAGATCAGGATATCACCCGCTGAGAGTCCGAGAAGAGGACGTCTCTAAAACAGCCTTTAGAACCCGTTATGGACACTATGAATTCTTGGTCATGCCTTTTGGGCTGACAAACGCACCTGCGGTTTTCATGGACTTGATGAATCGTGTGTGCAAGCCGTACTTAGACAAGTTTGTTATT
>JARYGA010031071.1:0-29996 GCA_030545235.1 Helianthus tuberosus
TGGTCGGATGACAATCCGATCGGATGGTCATTAGATCGGATGTCAATCCGTTCGATTGGCCATCCGATCGGATGGCCATTCGGTCGGATTGACATTCGTTTGGGATGGATGTGTTTGTGTATGATGGCTTTGAAGTTTTTGCTGTAGCATTTTAAAATCAGAGAAGTATCTCTACCTTTCAGGTCGTTCGATCGGACGGTGATCCGATTGGTAAGACATTTCCGGTGAGAACAAGTTCACAGCAGGATGGTCATTCGATCAGATGGTCTTCCGATCGAATGGCAATCCGTTAAAACTGATGATGTTTGAAAATTAATAAAAAGTTTAAGCATTGGAGATCCAAACGTCAACCGATTGGATTGTCGTTCGATCAGATGGCAATCCGATCGGACGGAAATCCGTTCACCATTCAGATTGTTTTGAAAGTTTTGAAAACGTTCAAGTGTTGAAGCTCAAGTGCAATCCGATCGGATTGTCGTCCGATCGGATGGTCGTTCGATCGGATGGCAATCCGATCGGACGACAATCCGTCC
Organism: Helianthus tuberosus; assembly: GCA_030545235.1. Lineage (NCBI taxonomy): Eukaryota > Viridiplantae > Streptophyta > Magnoliopsida > Asterales > Asteraceae > Helianthus > Helianthus tuberosus. The sequence continues at coordinate 534 of JARYGA010031071.1, forward strand.
CAACGATCTGATCATTTTGCAAACTTGGAACTTTGTTAGGTTTTGATAGTTTTGTCGTTTGATCAAGATGGTATGACAACGTGCTAAACAACGGAACCTCGTCAAGTCCAGGTCCTTCGACCGAAGTGGGAATCACCCCCAGTCCGATCAGTTTACTATTCGTGACGGTTGTTCATGTTCAACCCGAAATCGGTTGTCTCCTTGATAGGAATAAGATCTCAGACCGACATGTAAGGACCTGCAAAAATGTCTAAAAACGACCCGTAAGTGAAAACCCGGACCCCTGAAACCCTAATACTCATGAAAACCCAAGAAAACAAGAATTTTGGATTTCAGGCGGGCCGCGTAAAACGTAAGCTTAGGCTTACGCGGGTCGCGACAAATCAAAGATCACTGGATAAGCGTTCCAGGCCACATGTCAGCCACGTGGTGGGCCTACTCGTGACACGCTAGCCCTACACGTAGATTAGGGGCCCTCGCGGGCCGCGTAAAAGAGTTGTTAAGGTTTACGCGGGCCGCGTAAAACCTAAAATGTTGCTATAAATTGCCTGTGCATGGGACTTGCTTCTGTGTTCTAAATTTTAGTTTCAAAACGTCCATATACTGCTCAAATTCAAATTTCCGAGTAAGGAAACGCTGCTACAGATACAGGGTATTAACTCGATCACTGCTACGATACAATGTCCGATCGATTGAAACCGATCCGATGAATGTTTAAGTGCTGCCCAAATCTGGGCTATACTTTGTCATTCGTCGTGAGGGTTTTGATTTCGTGAAGTTTATCGTAAATGTTGTATTAAGTTACTGACCTTGTTTCGTATGCATTGTCATTTAAACTAGGTTACAAGGCTGAATCAGTAGGCTAAACTCTGCCCAATTAAACCTGCAATGTGAGTCATTCTCTTTTTATCAACAATATTTTACAATACACAAATTATTTTCAAAAGTTATAATTACAGGGATTAAGTCTTGGTTATCTTGTATCACTGGCAAGTGGGGTATTGTGCACATTACTAATTTCTCACGGTTAGGTTAACAAACCCAATAGTGATAATCATCACTATTTGGGTGAAAGGACCCAATAGCGGTATGACCATCGTCATCAGGGTGTGACACGACGCCAGATAAAAATAAGATAGTAATCATTGTAATCGCTCTTATGTTGTAATTCATAACTAGGTGTCATTTCATTAAAATTGAGTGACTCGCTAGTATTTCCCCGCTGATAAAATATTTTAAACATGTTTCAGGTGACTTACTGTGAATCAAGGAAAAAGTGCTACGGAGCACTGACAAGCTTGAAATGGTGGCTCAGTAAAATAAATAAACATGTTTTGTAAAACAAGGAATTTCCTTGTGAAATTCCCTTTACTGTAAATTAGGGGGTTGTCCCCAAATTGTGAAATAAAGTAATCGGGCATTTTCAAGTTTTAAAAGATCCTGTAAATCTTCTGCTGTCAAATCATATAATAAATACCACGGGTTTCTGTCCCGCGGCTCCTGGACCGGGTCACACTAGGACAGGGCCGTGACAGAAAAAGGTGGTATCAGAGGCACTGATTTAAGCCAATTAAGTATTTAGAAATACTTAATTTTTCAAATTACTATATTGTGATTCTGTGAAAATTCAAATTGATAAATAAAATATTAACTTAAGTTTGTGTGTGTTTCTTCATATATGCTAACATCATGAATGAGTTATCTGAAGCTCTTCAGAATCTTACTATCTATTCTGCTGACATGGAGATTTCCGGGGGCTTTTCCGGTTATCTGGCCGATACTGAAAAACCTATGGAATTCCAGGCTCAAGCCTAGGAGAAACCCAAGACGAAGAAAAGAAGGAGAATCATAGGCTGGAGACGCGGACGGAAAAAGAAGCCAGCTGCCCAGAAGATTAAAAAGACTGAGGAACCAAAAGACAAAGGAAAAGGAAAAGAGATCGGGGAAAGCTCAGAGCAAGCCCAAGAAATGCCACCATGGGAGGAGCTTAATCGCAAACTGGAAAATTGTGACCTCTTTGGACCTGCCAATGAAAACCTCTTCAATTACCCTGCTGAAGCACAACTTCCAATTAATCTGCAACCTGCTATCCTAGACCCCATTGTCAGCCACCAACTTTTACCCGGTGAATTGGAGGAATGGCGGACAAGTGACTGGCAGTTTCAGCACTTCATGAATACCCCTAACGTCTATTTTCCCCAGTTTGACCCGGAGCCTGCACCAAACCCACCTATGAGCATTGAGAACTTGGCTGAACTCCGCCATGATGGCGAGGAGCTGGTGGACGCAGGAAATAGCATCCGGGAAGTAGGGGAGAGGATATCATGGAAATACGATGAGAGGGAACGTCGTTTCTGAAGTGCCAGCTGACGGGGATCGTATGTGGTTGTGTGGTTAGGTGTTTAATAATAATAATAAAATAATAATAAATATTAATAAAAATATAATCATGTAAAATAACTTAAAATAAAACTTTTGTAATATAACTGGTGTGTATGGATGCATACTAATATATAAAATATGAACGTCGCAAAGTCGACAATTTTGGCTATACGTGTTGACATGATTATATGTGATTGTTTTATTGTGACTGGTTATTATTTATTTTATTTTGTGCCAATAATTTATACATTTATATATTGAAAATTCTTAGATGGAACCCGCCGTCAATGAGCCAGTTAACGAAGTTAACCAATCTGAGCAAAACAATGAGGATCACTATCTTAATAGGCAAGATTTAGAAAATATCGTTGCTCAAGGAATAGCCAATGCTATTCCAGCAATACTGGCTGCTGCCCGAAATCCAGTTGAACCTCCACCAGCTACTCCCAGCAAACGTACTCGTGATGACAACTTCAGTAATAGTGTAAATGGAGGCGAAAACAATAATAATAATGATAATGATGTGATGCAAGCCCCATTTCTTAAGAAAATGAAAGCTGCAACGCCTGGTTGCACTTACAAGGAATTTCTTGCCTGTAAACCAATCGAATTTGCAGGCAATGAAGGGGCAACTACTGTACTGCGTTGGTTAGAGAAAACCGAAGCAGTAATTAAAATAAGTAAATGTGCCGAGGAAGACAAGGTCATGTATGCGTCGCATCTTTTTAAAGAAGGGGCACTCGAATGGTGGAACACAGTACTACAAGCCAGAGGAAGTGATGTGGCTTATGCCATGAATTGGGAAGAATTTAAGAGTCTAGTGGAAAGAAAATTCTGTCCCGAATATGAAAAGGAACAAATGACAAATAAGTTCCTGAACCACCGGATGGTGGATGTTGACCGTCGAGGGTATACTTCGACATTCTTCGAATATGCTAGAATTGTACCAACTCTGGCTTCGCCAGAACCGGTACTTATTTCTCGCTATATTTGGGGTTTGATTAGCGAGATTCGGGATATCGTCAAAGCTGTGAGACCCCGCACTATTGATGATGCAGTGGAACTAGCCAACACTTTAACTGATGGACCGGTATGCACGAGAGAAGAAAACCGGAAGAAGGAAGTGGCCTAAAAGATTACCCAAGGATTTCGTGTGGGTAATAATAGTAGTAATTTCAAGAAAAAGGGAACTGGGCAATCTTTCACTGCTCCATTTTGCAGTACCTGTAAAAGGAAGCATTTTGGAAAATGTAAGGGGTATTGTAACTTCTGCAAGATTCCAAGGCATCAAGAAGAAGATTGCAGGAGGAAGAAATCAACAATTTGCTTCAACTATGGAGAAGCTGGACATTTTAGACCAGACTGCCCTAAAATGGTCAAACCAGCTGACAACAAAGCCAAACCTGCAGAAGGAACTACCAAAAAGAATGCAAGAGCCTTCCAGTTGACTACCCAAAAAGCAGAGCTAATCCCCGATGTGATAGCCGGTACGTTCCTAGTTCACGACGTTTATGCGAAAGTATTATTTGACTCTGGTGCAAACCAAAGTTTTATAAACACTTCGTTCTGCCAAACTCTTAATCTACCTTTAACTAAACTTAGGCAGATTTTTACGGTAGAAACCGCAGATGGTAATTCTGTTCACATAGATAAGGTTTTGCAAAAAGGAAAGATAGAACTCTTAGGCCATAAATTTTCTGCAAACCTGTTACCTATGAATTTAGCTGGATTCGATGTTGTGTTAGGAATGGATTGGTTAGTAGCCAACCATGCCCGAATCCTCTGTGATAAAAATTCTATAGAAATTCATACACCCACAGGAGAAATAGTAGTGATTAACGGAGATGAGCCACGTAAGCCAATGAAATTTATTTCAGTAATGAAAGTGGCCAGTTATTCAAGAAAACAAGGAATAGTGTATATGATTTCGGTATTTATTGATACTAAAAGTAAGGAACTTAAGGAAATTCCAGTATATTCAGAATACTCGGATGTATTCCCAGAAGAACTACGTGGATTACCACCCGATAGGGAAGTAGAATTTAGAATTCATCTAATTCCTGGAACTACACCGATAGCTAAAGCACCTTATCGGTTAGTACCCACCGAAATGTTAGAATTGAAAAAGCAGTTAGATGAATTATTAAGCAAGGGATTCATACAACCTAGTTCACCCCCGTGGGGAGCACCAGTGTTGTTTGTGAAAAAGAAAGATGGTTCGATGCGAATGTGTATTGGTTATAGGGAACTGAATAAAGTTACAATTAAGAATCGATACCCATTACCTAGGATTGATGATCTTTTTTATCAACTTCAGGGAGCTAGATATTTTCTTAAGATAGACTTGTGCTCCGGGTACCATCAGTTGAAGGTACAAGATGAAGACATACCTAAAACTGCTTTCAGGACTAGGTATGGTCACTACGAGTTTACAGTCATGCCATTTGGGTTAACGAATGCTCCTACAACATTCATGGACATGATGAATAGGATCTGTAAATCATATTTGGATAAATTTGTAATTGTTTTCATCGACGATATACTTATTTATTCCAAAAGCCAGGAGGATCATTGTGAGCATCTACATGCATTCTTAACTTTGTTAAGGAAGGAAAAGCTTTATGCCAAATTCTCGAAGTGTGAATTTTGGCTACAGGAGGTGCAATTTTTAGGACACATGGTGAATCACGAAGGTATTCACGTAGATCCTTCTAAGATAGAAGCAATCATAAAATGGAAAGTCCCACAATCAGCCACGTAAGTTAGAAGTTTTCTAGGATTAGCTGGTTACTATAGGCGTTTTATTAAGGATTTTTCTAAGATAGCTGTGCCATTAACTAAGCTAACCTGTAAAACAGTTAAGTTTGAGTGGGGACCCAAACAAGAAGAGGCTTTTAAGATTTTAAAGCAAAGATTAATGAATGCCCCAATCCTAGCTTTACCAGACGGAACAAAAGATTTTGAAGTTTATTGTGATGCTTCTAAGTTAGGATTAGGATGTGTACTAATGCAACGCAAAAAGGTAATTGCGTATGCTTCAAGGCAATTGAAAAAGCACGAGGAAAATTATACGACGCATGACTTAGAATTATGAGCCATAATCTTTGCCCTTAATATTTGGAGACACTATCTGTACGGAAGTAGGTTTACTGTCTATACAGATCATAAGAGTTTAAGATACATATTTGGGCAAAAGGAATTAAACATGAGGCAAAGAAGATGGATGGAAATTCTAAGTGATTACGACTGTGATATTCAATATCACGAAGGAAAAGCAAACATAGTTGCAGATGCCTTAAGTCGTAAGTATCATGAGAAACAACGACGAGTTCGTGCTCTTAGATTAAGTTTACAATTAGACTTTATGGAACAACTGAAGAATATTCAGGAAACAGCAATCAAGGATGATGCTGAGGGAATGAAGGGACGAATAAAGGAATTAGAGCAAGGGATTGATGGAATTTGGAGGTTCCACAAGAAAAGGATTTGGGTACCTAAGCAAGGAGATTTAAGAAATAAAATTTTAGAGGAGGCCCATAAATCTAGATATACCATGCATCCTGGTAATAATAAGATGTACCAAGATTTAAGAAATAACTTCTGGTGGATAGGAATGAAAAAGGATATAGCCATATACGTCTCTAAGTGCCTAACTTGCTCGCAAGTTAAGACAGAACACCAGAAACCCTAGAGTCTACTGCAACAACTAGAAATGCCTGTATGGAAATGGGAGCTAATAACCATGGACTTTGTTACTAAGTTACCCAAGACCAGAAAAGGTAACGACGCAATCTGGGTGATTGTGGATCGATTAACCAAATCAGCTCATTTTCTACCCATGAAGGAAACCTTTAGCATGGAAAGATTAGCCAAGTTATATGTAGACGAGGTAGTATCCTTACATGGAGTCCCACTCTCCATTGTATCGGACAGGGATAGTCGTTTCACTTCACATTTCTGGAACAGTTTCCAGGAAGCAATGGGAACCCGATTGAATTTAAGTACTGCATATCATCCCCAAACAGACGGACAGAGTGAAAGGATGATTCAAACCCTGGAAGACATGCTCAGAGCATGTGTAATAGATTTTGGTGGAAACTGGGATAACCACTTACCTTTAATCGAGTTCTCCTATAACAATAGTTATCATGCAAGCATCGAAGCTGCCCTGTTCGAAGCACTATACAGACGTAAGTGTAGAACTCCAGTTTGTTGGGCAGAAATAGGAGAAAGCCAATTATCAGGACCCGAAATTGTGCAAGAAACCACCGATAAGATAACCCAAATCAAGGAAAGACTAAAGACGGCTCGAGATCGACGCAAGCCGTTAGAATTCCAGGTTGGAGACAAAGTACTATTGAAAGTTTCTCCTTGGAAATGAGTAGTCCGGTTCGGCAAGAAAGGAAAACTGAGTCCAAGATACATAGGACCATTCCCAGTAATTCAATGAATAGGACCAGTTGCTTATCGCTTACAACTACCAGAAGAGCTAGCTGGAGTACATGATGTATTTCATATATCTAACCTCAAGAATTGTCTATCTGACGAATCACTGGTAGTCCCGCTTCAAGACATAGAGGTAAATGAAAACTTGAAGTTCGTAGAGAAACCGCTCCAGATAGAAGATAGAAAGATTAAATTCCTCAAGCATAATAGATTAGTACTGGTCAAAGTCAAGTGGGATTCAAAAAGAGGACCGGAATACACCTGGGAGCTGGAATCAGAAATGAAGAGGAAGTATCCTCACTTATTTCAATAAATCTCGAGGACGAGATTTTAAATAAGGTGGGGAAGGTGTAAGGACCTGCAAAAATGTCCAAAAAACGACCCGTAAGTGAAAACCCGGACCCCTGAAACCCTATTACTCATGAAAAACCAAGAAAACAAGAATTTTGGATTTCAGGCGGGCTACGTAAAACGTAAGCTTAGGCTTACGTGGGCCGCGACAAATCAAAGATCACTGGATAAGCATTCCAAGCCATGTGTCAGCCACATGGCGGGCCTACGCGTGACACGCTAGCCCTACACGTAGACTAGGGGCACTCGCGGGCCGCGTAAAAGAGTTGTTAAGGTTTACGCGGGCCGCGTAAAACCTAAAATGTTGCTATAAATTGCCTGTGCATGGGACTTACTTCAGTGTTCTAAATTTTAGTTTCAAAACATCCATATAGTGCTCAAATTCGAATTTCCGAGTAAGGAAACGCTGCTACGGATACAGGGTATTAACTCGATCACTGCTACGATACAATGTCCGATCGATTGAAACCGATCCGATGGATGTTTAAGTGCTGCCCAAATCTGGGCTATACTTTGTCATTCGTCGTGGGGGTTTTGATTTCGTGAAGTTTATCGTAAATGTTGTATTAAGTTACTGACCTAGTTTCGTATGCATTGTCATTTAAACTAGGTTACAAGGCTAAATCAGTAGGCTAAACTCTGCCCAATTAAACCTGCAATGTGAGTTATTCTCTTTTTATCAACAATATTTTACAATACACAAATTATTTTCAAAAGTTATAATTACAGGGATTAAGTCTTAGTTATCTTGAATCACTGGCAAGTGGGGTATTATGCACATTACTAATTTCTCACGGTTAGGTTAACAAACGTAACAGTGATAATCATCACTATTTGGGTGAAAGGACCCAATAGCGGTATGACCATCGTCACCAGGGTGTGACACGGTGCCAGATAAAAATAAGATAGTAGCCATTGTAATCGCTCTTATGCTGTAATTCATAACTAGGTGTCATTTCATTAAAATTGAGTGACTCGCCAGTATTTTCTCGCTGATAAAATATTTTTAAACATGTTTCAGGTGACTTACTGTGAATCAAGGAAAAAGTGGTAAGGAGCACTGACAAGCTTGAAATGGTGGCTCAGTAAAATAAATAAACATGTTTTATAAAACAAGGAATTTCCTTATGAAATTCCCTTTACTGTAAATTAGGGGGTTGTCCCCAAATTGTGAAATAAAATAATCGGGCATTTTCAAGTTTTAAAAGATCCTGTAAATCTTCCGCTGTAAAATCAAATAATAAATACCACGGGTTTCTGTCCCGCGGCTCCTGGACCAGGTCACACCAGGACGGGGGCCGTGACACGACACTTCACTAGCAACGAGTAGAAGGCCTGAACGAGCTCCGATTCTATCGGTCTTGAGTGCATTGAATGTAAAAGAGTTGAAAGAAAGTTACAAAACCATCTTTCAATCCTTTTAACCGTGGAAATGTTCAGATCTAGGTGAAAATAGTGTTTAATCATGTGGAAATCCTTTAGATCTGAGTTGTTCTTGGTGGAATGAAGCCAAATCTTGAAGTTTATAGGAACTCCATGATGACATCATCCTTAAACACCTTAAATCCGCTGATTTCACGGTTAAAAGTTAATATTCAAACATGAAAATGACGAAGAAGTGTGTGTAGATGATAGATGTATAAGATTTGAGTTGAAAACTTACAAGAATCGTGAGAAATCGAGAGAAAAGTGAGCTTGAGCGTGCTGGTCGGAAGAGAGAGCTGTCACATCACTGTTGGTGATGTGACAGGGGTATTTATAGGTTGCCAAAAGAGGAAAGAGGAGCACAGGAGACAGATCGGATGGCCATCCGATTGGAAGGTCATCCGTTCGGATGACCATTCGATCGAATGGTCATTCTATCAAAGTGGTTCAGCGAGTTAGGTTTCGACGTTTCGTTTTGCGTTTTGAGCGTTGCGATGCGTTTGAGCGAGTGTTGATTAAGCGATGCGATAGATTAATAATAGTCACACACAAATACTATATCTAACATACAATCAACCTAAATAACTTGCGTTTAGCATTTGTGATTCGATTGTGTTGCGATAGAGTTGCGATTGCGTTTCAATTAATCAACACCAAACAATAAAGTAAACATGCACAAGTAACACATAAATAGCTGATATTCACCAATTTACACATATTTTAGTCCCCCATTTTATCCCCATTTTATGCGTTTTCGGCCGTAAAACCGTTAATCGGATACTTAATCAGGTATACTTTTGTTTACAGGCCTAAAACAGCATGCTAAACAAGATGATAGTGAAAACAAGGACTTTCTGGATGAAACGACAAAGTTGCGAACATTCTGTGAAGAATTCTGACCTGGGCGTTTGGCACGGTCGTGCAATGAGTGGAACGACCGTGCGGTTCCGACGACAAAGCTTATCTCAGCGATGAACGACAGTGCAATCCGGAGTGCAACAAGATCTCAGAATGGAACGATCGTGCGGATGGTTGCACCCTGTGCGGATCCGATGTCCAACCAAACCCCGGCTATGCACTGCCAATTCAAGAACTCGTGCCACCCTAACCCGGTGATGCACGATCGTGCCACCAATAGAACGATCGTGCGAGATCGAAGACTGGTCAAGATCTGATGATGTCATGCGGTATGGTGAACAGTAACTCCAATGATTCAAAAAGTGAACGGTCGTGCACTTTATTGGCACGACCGTGCGATCGCTAAAAGTTATAAAAAACATGCAGAAACATTCTGTTCGTAACTCTGGATATTTTGGGAGCTCTTCAGGCGATTTTCAGGCTCCGGAGGCACTAGCTTTCACCCGGATTCAAGCCACATTGTGCCGATTAGCTCCGTTATCTTCCGGATTCTTAATCTAGTGCTTGTTTATGGTTTGATTCTCTAATCTTTCCATAATTTTGTTAATGTTTCAAGCATTTAGATTAATGTTCTATGTATTATTGTAGCCTTTGGGCAAAAACAACAATCCCTTTCTTAATTATAACCATTAGTATGTTAATTTTGTTTGTAATGACACTTGGAAGTATTTTCTATGATAATCTTTGATGATTAGTTTGCAACCTTGTTATTGTTGTTAATTTCTTGATTATAAGTAATTATGTTGGATAATTAGTTTATGGTTAGTTGAGATAGTTAAAAGATGAAGCTTAATTAATCATGTATTAGTAGACTTTTAACATGCTTAACTTGTTTAAAATGTGTGCACCATGATACTAGAAATGGTTAGTGGTTTAATAAAATGAAATTATTATTAATCAAGAAAGCTTTCCATCACGTAAGGACCTTAACGGGTTAAATGGTGTTGTTATGAATTCTTGCCATGAATTGTTAGCTTAGTTAGTAGTTTAGGCCAAAATTGCTATCTTGGTGAATTTATATGCAAGATTTGTAAAATGAACTCGGTTGTGATTTAATCTAGTTTGTTCTTGTCTCGGTGGTTGCATTGTGTTTATCGGTGTCACTTTCCTTGATTAAGTGAGGTTAGAAAACTCCTAACGGATGACTAACTTATTTTTAAGAGATTTTCATAGACATTTATCAATTACACCTTAAAGAACAATTTTAGGTGGTTAAAGTGTGTTTATCGTTTTAGTTTTCCGAATGATTGTCATGTTAGGATTCCCGAAAGGGATACTAACTGTCTTGAAAATGAAGAATTGACCAAATGTTTCTAAGTGGCAAAACCGACTTAGTTTGCATGCTATGGTTGTGTATAAAGCAAGGCTATTTATCTATTTTCTTATTTGAAGTCTACTGTGTTTTATTAAATATTTATTTATGCTTACTTTAGTTTTTATAAAATCAAACAACTTATCTTTCTTCCGTTAATTCAATGACAAAGGTCTAGTATTATTTCTCCGCCCACTTCCTTGGATCGATGCTTGGTTCTTACCGATACTTTACTACATATATGACAGGGTACACTTGCCTCTTTCGTGTGTGTTTTGATGTTAAAGTATAAATCACTTTTATAAATTTAAAACCGAATCGTGTGTAATTTCATTATAAAAATATGTGTATACGCGCACACGTCAAGTTATTGGCGCCGTTGCTGGGGAAATGGCGAGCTTTAGGAACGACCCGAGTCATTATTTTAATCGGTGTATATACTTGTGAATATTTTCTGATTCATTTATTCATTTATTTATTTGTTAATATTTCTTGTTTTTAATTCAATTTATTCGTTTTCGAGATTATTTTGTACACTTGTGAATTTTTATTCCATTTATTTGTTTGAATTCGAACTTATCTATTCATTTATTCTTTGAGTTTTCGGCTTAGAAAAATCATTTTTACTTTAGCCGATTCGATTATTTTTATTGCTTTAATTTTTATAAAATTTCGGGCCTATTTTCGAATTTTTATAAAATTTTCAGCCCATTTAAAATAATATTCTGTTTCATTTCAGCAAAAAAAAAAAACAAAACAGCATTATTATATTAAGAAAATATTCATTGTGTCAATTTTTCGTTTGCAGGTTGATGTCCTCAACCCCCGCTCCCGATACTGTTGAGTCGTTAGACGAACCCGAGCGCAAACTGAGGAGACGTATTCGTGATAGATCCTGCGTGGTAGCACTGCTACTCGCAGCTGGTGAGCAGGAGCAGGTGGTACCCGCTGAAGCCGAGGGCTCAGGGGCAGCAGGAAACGCAATCATGGCGGACGACGAGCGACCTTTGAATGACTCAAATCAGCCCGGAGGGGCAGGCCTGGAGCCGAGTATCCTACAGCCTACTATAGATGCACCTACATTTGAAATTAAATCTAGTAATATTAATATGGTGCAGAATTCGGTGCAGATTGACGGACGTGAGCATGAGGATCCCGGGAGACATATCGCTACTTTTCTCGCTGTTTGTTCGACATTTAGGATTAGAGGTGTTTCGGAGGATGCAGTTCGGTTGAGGTTGTTTCCTTTCTCGTTGCGTGACAAAGCTAGAGCTTGGCTTATCTCACTTCCAGCTGGGTCCATTAGGACCTGGAATGAGTTGGCGGAGCTGTTTATGCAAAAATATTTTCCACCTGAGAAAACAACCAAGCTACGAAACCGGATTGTGACCTTTCGCCAGGACGAGGGAGAGTCGTTACACGCGGCCTGGGAGAGATTTAAAGATTTGTTGATTGATGTTCCACATCATGGCTTCTCCAAGAGACAGCTGGTCTTGACGTTCTATCAAGGGCTCAGTTACAACACACAGGAGAGATTAGACGTGAATGCAGGAGGTGATATAGGAACGAAGACGCCGAATGATGCATATGATATCATTGAAAAAGTTGCATTGAAGTCTAGCTCGCATCACGAAGGAGATAGAGGCCGGGCAACATCGTCATCATCAGCATCTCGCACAGGAGTACACGCTGTGGACAACTACACGGCCATTACTGCACAAATCTCGGCTCTTGCAGCGAAATTCGATAAGTCCCAGATAGCCGCGCAAGTTAGTTCGGGGTGTGACCAGTGTGGAGTGTCACACGAGCCTGGTGCGTGCTTTCGGGGAGTCGTGTATGAGGGCCACGAAGAAGTGGATTTTGTGAGTAATCAGACGAGGTCACAGAACAACCCGTACAGCAATACCTATAATCCCAGATGGAGGAATCACCCAAATTTTGGGTGGCGAGCGAATGTCGGCAATCAAAACCCATTGGGATTTACTCAGTGTGCTCCAGCACCACAGCAGGCTCAGGGTCAGCAATTTCAGCCATACAACCAACCTTACCAGCAACATCCATATTCGTATCAGAATCAGGGCACTAGGAGTAGTTCCCAGCAGCAGGCCCCTCAATCTAGTTACAAGCTGGAGGATATAATGGCTCAACTTCTTACTAGCTCCTCGGGTGCTAATCAGTTAGCAGAAAAACGATACCAACAGAGCGAGGATCGTTTTCTTTCCCATGAGGGAGAAATGAGGAGTCACAAAGCCTCGATTCAGAATATCGAGAACCAGGTTGGTCAGCTGGCAAAGATGATGTGTAAAAGACCCCCAGGTGGTCTTCCGGGCAATACAGAGACAAACCCGAGCGGGCATGTGAATGCGGTCATGACCAAGAGTGGTAAGACTACCGGACCCGACATATCGGACTCATCACCGATCACTGAAGCGGTCCCGACTGATACACCGGACGAGGTGCAAGCCAGGCTACGCCCAGCAAGTACAGCACAAGTTCAGGAGCCAGTCAAAGATTACACTCCACCAGTACCTTATACGGGCAGGCTGAAGAAACAGAAAAACGAAGAACAATACGGTAAGTTCCTTGAGTTATTTAAACAACTACACATTAATATACCGTTTGTTGAAGCCTTGGCCCAGATGCCAAAATATGCGAAATTCTTAAAGGACATCCTCTCGAATAAACAGAAGCTCGAGGATATATCATGTGTGGTGATGAATGAAACTTGTTCTGCCATTCTGCAAAACCGTTTGCCCACGAAAATGGGAGATCCGGGTAGTTTTACGCTTCCTTGTTTGATTGGAAACATGTCTGTTAGCCATGCATTGGCTGACTTGGGAGCAAGTATCAACCTTATGCCTTATAAGGTTTTTACTAAACTGGATCTGGGTGAGTCGTCACCCACTAGAATGAGCATTCGGTTAGCAGACCGTTCAATCAGGTATCCGCGTGGATTTGTTGAAAACATGCTTGTTAAAATTGATAAATTTGTTTTCCCCATGGATTTTGTTATTCTTGACATGGACGAAGATTCAAGAGTGCCTTTGATACTTGGGCGTCCATTCCTCAATACTGCGAGGACAATTGTTGATGTGGCAGCTGGCCAAATCACGCTCCGAGTAAATGACGAGCACGTGACATTTGATATCAAAAGATCAATGCAGCATCCGCAAAGTCACGATAACATGCTTTACTATGTCGACATTGTCGACGCATGTGTGTGCTCTCATTTTCAAGGCACTGTTGACGAGATTGATTCGGACACACGTCTGTCGTGTGGGGACCTGATTGGCATTACGCAGGAGGGCCACAATTTCGAGCAGCCAGTCTATCGGATTGGTGACGATGGTTCCCAGAGTCCGGAGCGGTTTCTAGAAATTGGCCATGTAGAAGAAGAGAAGGCAAAACCTTCGATTGAAGATCCGCCGTCTTTGGAGTTGAAAGAACTCCCGCCACATCTCGAGTATGCATTTCTGGACGAGGAGTGTTGCTTACTGGTCATCATTTCGGCATTATTGGAAAACGATGAGAAGAATCAGCTTCTCGAGGTTCTGAGACTTCATGGATATCAAGGGCATCAATCATTCTTTTTGTACTCACAAGATTCTAATGGAAGACGAGTACAAACCGTGTGCATAGCATCAGAGGCGTTTAAATACAAATATGCAAGACATGGTGAAGAAAGAAGTGATTAAATTGTTAGATGCCGGATTGATTTATCCTATATCTGACTCTGTGTGGGTGAGTCCAGTGCAGGTAGTACCCAAGAAAGGGGGTATTACTGTAGTCGCAAATGATAGGAATGAGCTAATTCCTACCCGTACTGTCACTGGGTGGCGAGTTTGCATTGATTACCGCAAACTCAACGATGCTACTCGTAAGGATCACTTCCCGCTTCCATTCATCGACCAGATGTTGGAGCGTCTGTCGGGGAAGTTGTATTATTGTTTCTTGGACGGGTTCTCAAGGTACTTCCAAATTCCTATTGCTCCTGAGGATCAGGAGAAGACTACCTTTACCTGCCCCTTCGGCACATTCGCCTACCGACGTATGCCTTTTGGGTTGTGTAATGCACCGGCGACCTTCCAGAGATTCATGGTTGCAATTTTTCATGATATGATCGAGGATTCTATGGAGGTTTTCATGGATGACTTTTCGGTATTTGGGGATTCCTTCTATCATTGTTTGGAAAATTTGAAGAAAATGTTAAAGAGGTGCGAAGAGACGAATCTGGTCCTCAACTGGGAAAAGTGCTACTTCATGGTGAAAGAGGGCATAGTTATGGGACATAAGATTTCTCGTGCTGGTAAAGTTGACCCAGCTAAAGTTGACATTATTTCACGACTTCCGCCTCCCACCTCTATGAAAGCGATATGGAGCTTTCTTGGTCATGCGGGGTTCTATAGGCGATTCATCAAGGATTTCTCAAAAATCGCTAGGCCCATGACCCGTCTGTTGGAGAAAGACCCTACGTTTATCTTTGGAGATGATTGCTTGAGAGTTTTCGACCTTCTCAAGCAAAAGTTGATTGAGGCCCCTATTTTGGTTGCACCTGACTGGAGTCTTCCATTTGAAATTATGTGCGACGTGAGCGATTTCGCTATAGGGGCCGTTCTGGGACAAAAGAAAGAAAAGCACTTTCACCCGATCTATTATGCGAGCAAGACTCTTCATGACACTCAGAAGAACTATACGACGACAGAAAAAGAGCTCTTGGGGTTGTTTTCGCATTTGACAAATTTAGATCGTATTTGGTGCTTTCGAAAAAAATTGTGTATACTGATCACGCAGCCATCAGATATCTTTTCAGCAAACAGGACGCTAAACCGCGTCTCATCAGATGGATCTTGTTGCTGCAGGAATTTGATATCGAAATTCAAGATAAAAAGGGTGCGTTGAATGTAGCGGCTGACCATCTATCTCGGTTGGAGCATAGAGACATCAAGGACACGCATTGGGATTCAATCAATGATAATTTCCCACGCGAGTCGCTGATGGGTGTTGAGATATGCGATGTGTCACCTTGGTTCGCTGACTTTGCGAACTATCTTGCTTGCGGGATTCTGATTAAAGGGTTGACTTACCAACAAAAGAGGAAATTCTTTTCGGATGTCAAGCACTACATTTAGGACGACCCTTTCTTATTTAGGGTGGGTGCTGATTAGGTGATCAGAAGATGCGTTTCAGGAAAAGAGGCGACCGATATTCTGCGCCATTGTCACGAGGGACCTACCGGAGGCCACCATGGAGCCAATTTCACCGCCAAGAAGGTGCTGGATTCCGGGTTTTATTGGCTGACTATTTTTCGTGAAGCGCAGAGTTGGGTTAGAGCGTGGGATGCCTGCCAGAGGGCGACAAATATATCGGCATGTGATGAAATACCTCAGAACTGGATTCAAGTTTGTGAAGTCTTCGACATTTGGGGGATAGACTTCATGGGACCATTTCCCCCCTCACGAGGAAATAAGTACATCCAGGTCGCAGTTGACTACGTATCAAAGTGGGCGGAGGCACAGGCCTTACCCACCAATGATGCCAGGGTGGTCGTGAGATTTTTGAAAAGTTTGTTCGCCCGGTCTGGCGCATCGAAGGCGCTTATCAGTGACATAGGGACTCACTTCTACAACACCCAGCTTGAGAAAGCTTTGTCCCGCTACGGTGTGCATCACCGTTTATCCATGCCCTATCATCCACAGACAAGTGGGCAGGTGGAAGTCACAAACCGGGGACTAAAACGAATCCTTGAGCGGTCAGTAGGTGTAAACCGCAAGGATTGGTCGGACAAACTAGACGAGGCGTTGTGGGCTTTCCGTACAGCTTACAAGACCCCTATTGGGACTACTCCCTTTAGGCTTGTATACGGAAAAGCGTGTCATTTACCTGTGGAGTTGGAGCACAAAGCGATGTGGGCTCTAAAAACCGCAAATCTGGACTTAAAAACCGGAGGTGAAGCCCGGTTTCTTCAGATTCATGAAGTGGATGAGCTACGACAACACGCTTATGAGAGCTCTGTGTTGTACAAAGAGCGCACCAAGAGATTGCACGACAAACGCTTGAAGGACCATAAACAATTCTAAGAGGGCGATCTCGTTCTTCTTTACAACTCGAGGTTGCGTTTATTTCCGGGAAAATTACATTCACGTTGGACAGGACCATACACGGTAAAAGAGGTATTTCCTTATGGGACTGTTGCAATAGAGAACGCGGACGTCGTTATTTTCAAGGTAAATGGTCATCGTTTGAAGCTTTACGTTGCGGGGCCGATCGAGTCGGCGGTGGAGGTTATCGAACTCCACGCCCCGCACACATCATAAGTGTGGGGAGGAGAGTTTACGCTACTGACTAGTGGATTAAAAATGTAGCAAGAGCGACTTAAGCGCTTTAGGGGTAAAATCGTCCTTTTTTGTGTTTTTGTCGTTTTAGCGTAATTTAGGCATGTTTGGTAGTTTTCGTTAGTTTGTACTGTTTTTAGACGTGCCGAGCGTAGGGTCTATGTGGGAAAAATGTTAGAACAGTTTTCGGATGGTAAAAATGGCGAAAAAAGGCGAAATCGGTTGCTGAATCTGCATTCTGTAGAAAACAGACAAGTCTGCAGATCTGGCACGACCGTGCCATGGGCCGCACGCCCGTGTGGTTGCGGGCTGGGCGGCTCCTTGAGTTGCACCCTGGTGCATTGCCGAGATCAGCGTGCAGGGTTTAAACGATGTCGGATACGCACGACCGTGCGAACTGTCACACGCTCGTGCGAATGGCTAAGGGCATTTTTGTCATTTGTGCAGTATAAAAACCCACATCTGCTGCCATTTCTCACAAGTCGCGAACCCTAAACTGCACCAGCCATTCCAGACCGATTTTGCCTCAAATCGCACGATTTTTTCGCACGGTTTCACAGATCTCTTCGCACGGTATGTTTTTTCTTGTCGATTATCTGTTTCATCTTCGTTCTACATTAGATTCGTTCATTTTCTTCAAGGTTTTTAGGGTTCCCTTCATAAATACAAGGGAAACCCTAGCCCTTGCAAGAATCATATATTATTATTATTATTATTATTATTATTAAATCTCTCAATTTATTCTTGTCGATTATCCTTATTATTTCGTATGTTTTTTCTTGTTGATTATCTGTTTCATCTTCGTTCTACGTTAGATTCGTTCGTTTTCTTCAAGGTTTTTAGGGTTCCCTTCATAAATACAAGCAAAACCCTAGCCCTTGCAAGAATCATATGTCTCGTGAACAACTGGTTGATTTTTCCGTTGGCCCAAAACTTGTTGATTTTTGAAAAATATGGCTATTCAGAATCAGGGTTTAAAATCTGCAGAAAAGTCAAGTCGCACGGTCGTTCCTCGGGTGGAACGGTCGTGCAGTTCCGGCTGTTCACAATAAATTGATGTGGTCTCGATGTTGCACGGTGGTGCCGTTGGTCGCACGCCGTGCAGTCACGACATAAGTCGACCACCATTGTTGTTTCTCGGGCACGCACGACCGTGCGGTTGGAGGCACGCCCATGCCAAACGCCCAGATCCGCGGGACAGTAGCTTCATAACTGTGTGTTCGGCTGTTCCGAATGAAATTTTTTCTGTTTCTCCTGTTTTAACTGTCATCCCTCATTGCAGATGGACCATCCCTTCCTACAATTCAACGAAGACGACGAAAGGGAAAGTCTTTGCATACCAAAACTTCACGCATTGTGGCGAAGGCGAGGGCAGTTTGGCATCCCCCGAAGGCTAGATTGGGATGTTATGCGTGATTTAAATCAGCGCGACCGACTCGAGAACATGCTAACTATTCTGATTTAGCGTTTGATAGCTATCGACCGCCCGATCTATCGAGAGCTAAGGATTGAATTCTTCGCTACCTATTCATACGACAAGCCAAAAGCGCATAAAATCCCCAACTTCCGCTATAAAAATAGGGTAAATTTCAGATTGGGCAGACGTTGGCATAGTTGGACGGTGGGAAGATTGGGTCGAAGACTTGGAATCTACATAAATGAAGATATGGATTCCGAGTTCTTTACAGATCTGTTCAACTTCCCAAGTGAAGAAGCGCGGGGCGAGTTTTGGGCTCAGATTGCAGTTGGAGACCCATATGACCCTAGGATGTCAAAAGCTTCAAGGCTACGAGACCCATTGCATAGAGTTGTGCATCACATATTCAGCCATACCATATGCGGGCGCATGGACAGTTTGGGAAATTGTCCAACACCAGATCTCATATTTCTATATGCGCTAGCGGAGGGGGTACACATCAACCTCGTTGCGTGGATGGCGGAGTACTTTGTGAATAGTTCTGGAAGGACCAACAGCAGTCAGATTCACGGCGATCAGTATGTGACCGAGATCGCTTACAACTTGGGGTTAATGACTGATGAGGTGCTTTAGGGTCTTACTTTGGTGACCGAGGGTTTATATGTTGATATCCGCTCCTTGAAGGCGATGGGCCTTATTGCAGAGACAGATCACGGGGATCGGTTGAAGGGTTTGAACAACGAGGTCTGGGACCCGTTGCCTCCGGCAGAGGAGGATGAGGATGAGGAGATGGGAGAGCAGCACGAGCAGCATGAGCCAAACACACCACCACATTCACCACAGCATCACGCATACCACCAGCACCAGGATTGGCCAGAGGGCATCCCGTCTTATCCTGATCTCTACCAGCAATTTCAGCATATGCAGGTCAGTCAAGAGCATCAGCGGACCAGTCTAGAGCAGCTATATGCCAGAGTCGAGGGAGCAGCGAGGACGAAGTTAACGAGGTATAGAGTCAAGGAGCAGCAGCGAATTAGTATAGATCAGTACGAGTTGGTCAGGACAGCTGAGAACGAACCAGGACTTCATGCGCCAGGAGGTGCAGGCTGGGTTCTCATACCTTTTCGGGGGTCTTCATAATGCCTTCCCGAACTACTTTGGGGAGCCCCCACAGTTCCCATACGGGAACCCACCTGGTTATGGAGGCGCATGCCCATCCAACACGGGAGATGATGCGGGTGACGATAACGAGGAGTAGGTGGAGTTGATTGTTGGTGGTTTTATGTTATTTTAGTAGTTTATTTGTCGGGTGTTCATTTTGGCTACTATTTCAAACACCCCCGGATATGTACTTTATTTTCAGACACTTTAGTTTATTTGTCTTGTCTATGTTTGAATATTTAGTACTTTTATTTATGTAAATTATCGTTTATTTGCGTTTATTTTGTTTATGTTTTGTCTTGCTGTGCCTTGTGACATTCTTACAGATCTCAGAAGCAAGTCTTGGACCGGAGCACATTACAGATCCAACTTTGAAGTCTCGTTGCATCAAAATCATCTTCAGGGGAGTATTATTCTCCTTTATCTCTATATTTCGGGTTTCGCATTGGGGACAATGCGAAGTTCAAGTGTGGGGAGGGGTTTAACTTGTTGACTTTGTTTGTCCTAAAAAAATCAAAAAAAAAAAAAATCAGAAAAATCAATAAAAAATATATGTATTTTGTATTTATTTTTAGCAAATAAACCTGTTGGTTGTGTTTTAGAAAGCTTCGGATATGATAAAAACCCGGCTAGCCAAATAAATTTTGAAAAAGAAAACTAGAAAGCGTGACAAACAAAGAAAGACTTGCATGTTAATTTTCACACTGTTACTCATTCCTTCCATTATGTAAGCATATTTGAGCCTTGAAATTGTTATATATTTGTTCATTTCGGATATAGGAGTGAGCCGGATGTCATGTGTAATTTAGAACTTGTCACTAGCATGCTTGTTAAGACCATGAACTTGCGGAATTGTGTAGAAGTGATAGAGGCACCTAGATTACCACTTTGTGTTATCCTTGTTCTTTGTGTTGTGTTTCCCCGTAAACCTTACATTACCCCTTAGGATTAACCATGTCGAGCCTTCCCCGTATTTCCCTTTGTTTACCCAACAAAATCACCCACTTAGCCAAATTTAGCCTTTTATATGTTAAACCTTTTGTGTTAAAACTCGGTTATAATGATCGTTTAACTAGCGCTTCTTGTAGTTATTTGTTCATTGTATAAATCCTTTTGATTGTATACAAAAAAAATAAAAAAAAATAAAACACCCTAAAATAGGGTGAAGTAGACAAAATTCGAGCAATTTTGAATGATAAAATGATGAAATCTCGTTGATCAGCTTCGATGTCACAAAAGTCGCCTTTTTAAGGCGTTTGTATGTATAGTTGTATTGTATTGCGCTTGTTAAACATAACTACCGAGTTTTAACCATTTTCGTCACTTTAAAAATCCATTTCCATACCCTTCACCCAAGCCTAACGTTACACCCCATAAAGACCTCTTGATTTACACTTTTTCGCTTGTTAGTTGGTGGAGACGAGATCTTATGACAAGCTTATGATATTACACGTTTCATTGACATGGCATTGAGTGTTTGCACATACACATTTTATGTATGTTTCACAAATAAAACCGAGTGAATGTGAACATTGTGAGGTGTGTGAAGATTAGCATGTTAAGTCAATTGAAAGTGAAGTCACGGCTTTTTGGTTATCCATACATATTTGAATGTGCTTGTTTGGTTTGATTCATTTGATGTTGTCTTTCGAAAAACCGGCTAACCGTTTGTAGTTGTTTTAGTAGATAGTTTGTAAATTCTCGTTTTTGTTAGATTCTTGCTTTTATTGCATTTTTGTTTTAGCTTGCTTGAGGACAAGCAAGGTTCAAGTGTGGGGAGATTTGATATTCACCAATTTACACATATTTTTGTCCCCCATTTTATCCCCATTTTATGCGTTTTTGGTCGTAAAACCGTTAATCGGATACTTAATCAGGTATACTTTTGTTTACAGGCCTAAAACAGCATGTCAAACAAGATGATGGTGAAAACGAGGACTTTCCGGACGAAACGACAAAGCTGCGAACATTCTATGAAGAATTCTGACCTGGGCGTTTGGCACGGTCGTGCAATGAGTGGAACGACCGTGAGGTTCCGACGACAAAGCCTATCTCAACGATGAACGACAGTGCAATCCGGAGTGCAACAAGATCTCGGGGTGGAACGATCGTGTGGATGGTTGCACCCCGTGCGGATCCGATGTCCAACCAAACCCCGGCTATGCACTGCCCGTTCAAGAACTCGTGCCACCCTAACCCGGAGATGCACGATCGTGCCACCAACGGAACGGTCGTGCGAGATCGAAGACTGGTCAAGATCTGATGATGTCATGCGGTATGGTGAACAGTAACTCCAATGATTCAAAAAGTGAACGGTCGTGCACTTTATTGGCACGACCGTGCGATCGCTAAAAGTTATAAAAAACATGCAGAAACATTCTGTTCGTAACTCTGGATATTTTGGGAGCTCTTCAGGCAATTTTCAGGCTCCAGAGGCACTAGCTTTCACCCGGATTCAAGCCACATTGTGCCGATTAGCTCCGTTATCTTCCGGATTCTTAATCTAGTGCTTGTTTATGGTTTGATTCTCTAATCTTTCCATAATTTTGTTAATGTTTCAAGCATTTAGATTAATGTTCTATGTATTATTGTAGCCTTTGGGCAAAAACAACAATCCCTTGCTTAATTATAACCATTAGTATGTTAATTTTGTTTGTAATGACACTTGGAAGTATTTTCTATGATAATCTTTGATGATTAGTTTGCAACCTTGTTATTGTTGTTAATTTCTTGATTATAAGTAATTATGTTGGATAATTAGTATATGGTTAGTTGAGATAGTTGAAAGATGAAGCTTAATTAATCATGTATTAGTAGACTTTTAACATGCTTAACTTGTTTAACTTGTTTAAAATGTGTGCACCATGATACTAGAAATGGTTAGTGGTTTAATAAAATGTAATTATTATTAATCAAGAAAGCTTTCCATTACGTAAGGACCTTAACGGGTTAAATGGTGTTGTTACGAATTGTTGCCATGAATTGTTAGCTTAGTTAGTAGTTTAGGCCAAAATTGCTATCTTGGTGAATTTATATGCAAGATTTGTAAAATGAACTCGGTTGTGATTTAATCTAGTTTATGTTTGTCTCGGTGGTTGCATTGTGTTTATCGGTGTCACTTTCCTTGATTAAGTGAGGTTAGAAAACTCCTAACGGATGACTAACTTATTTTTAAGAGATTTTCATAGACATTTATCAATTGCACGTTAAATAACAATTTTAGGTGGTTAAAGTGTATTTATCGTTTTAGCTTTCCGAATGATTGTCATGTTAGGATTCCCGAAAGGGATACTAACTGTCTTGAAAATGAAGAATTGACCAAATGTTTCTAAGTGGCAAAACCGACTTAGTTTGCATGCTATGGTTGTGTATAAAGCAAGGCTATTTATCTATTTTCTTATTTGAAGTCTACTATGTTTTATTAAATATTTATTTATGCTTACTTTAGTTTTTATAAAATCAAACAACTTATCTTTCTTCCGTTAATTTAATGACAATGAAGAATTGACCAAATGTTTCTAAGTGGCAAAACCGACTTAGTTTGCATGCTATGGTTGTGTATAAAGCAAGGCTATTTATCTATTTTCTTATTTGAAGTCTACTATGTTTTATTAAATATTTATTTATGCTTACTTTAGTTTTTATAAAATCAAACAACTTATCTTTCCTCCGCCCACTTCCTTGGATCGATACTTGGTTCTTACCGATACTTTACTACATATATGACGGGGTACACTTGCCTCTTTCGTGTGTGTTTTGATGTTGAAGTTTAAATCATTTTTATAAATTTAAAACCGAATCGTGTGTAATTTCATTATAAAAATATGTGTATACGCGCACACGTCAATAGCACACACACGTAAAACAATATACAGAACCTATAAATCAAGCTGCGAATGCGATTGCGATGCGATGAACGATTAAGCGATAAATAGATTGGTGACTAACATCGATTAAACTGCGATTATTATAGATACTCCACATAATACAACTAAAAACAAATAAAATACAAGATTTGTTTACAAGTCAAGGAAGTCAAATCAATAGTTGAGCAAGGAGTGACAGATCGCAATTATCAATTTTTTCTTCCTTTGACTTTGACTTTGACTTGTACTTGGACTTTCCGAAACACGGGGTGTTACAATTAGCCTATCTTCTCGACCTGGCACTCGGAGGCAACAACAGTCAGCCTGGGTTTCGAACTCTTTCGTGATGTAACATAGGTTAGCTACCTACAAATATACCAAGTAACTGCTGAACACTTCAATTTATTGTTTCGTGCTTGAAACAATGGAAACTTTTTGAGAAACAACTTATTTTATAACTGTAACCTAAAACCTGTGAACTCACTCATCATTATGTGTTGACACTTGTTCTTGCATGTCTTTCTCAGGTTGCTAAGGTAGCACACATCAGGACTAGGATGCATTATGGAGTCGTATTGATTTTACCAAACAAATAGACTTGGCTTTAAATTACATTAGCTTCCTTGGTTTTGTAATTGTTACGCTTTCGCAACTCAATTGTTTAAACAATATCTTCTCATGAATGAGCAAACAGGAAAAATTTTAAACTCATATAATGGTCGTTCAATATGACTATGATTGTGATCCTGGTTTGTCACGCGTCTCGCGGTAAAACTCCGCATGAAGAATTTGAGGGTGTGACAAAAATATATATTACATTAAATGCAAGTTGTTTAAATATAACTAAATAAATTAGAGCAAAATATTGAAATTTATATATATTGTTAAATAAAACTATAAAGTATAAACGAAGGAAAAAAATATCACTAAATGGATACTTAAAAAATTGTTAAATAAAACTATAAAGTATAAACGAAGGAAAAAAATATCACTAATTGAATACTTAAAAAAAGAGAGGGGTAAATTATGTGATTATTTCTAAGGGTAAAAAAGCAAATGTCATTTTCCTTCTCTTTCCAGAAACATATATTATATTATAGAATCAAGAGTAAATTATGTTTTTACCCATATAGTTATAACACTTTTACTATATTAGCTCAAAATAAGATTTTTAATATATCTGCCTCTATGGTCTCTATAGCTAACTATTTTGGCCCCCTATGGTCTCTATAACTAACCATTTTGGCCCCCATTATCTCTAGACTTAGGGGCCAAAATGGTTAGTTATAGAGACCATGGAGGCATATATATTAAAAAATCTTATTTTAGGCTAATATAGTAAAAATGATATAACCACAGGGGCCAAAAACGTAATTTACTCTAGAATAAAAGAATATTACTTATGAAAAAGAATTGATAGCCTATTAAAATTGGAGGCCCTTGAAATTATGAGGCTTCCCCCTTACCTCATTTGGCTTATGCTAGAGCCGGGTCTGTTTTTTAGATTAACTCGACCTTACGTGCTTAACAGCTTAAAAAGTAAAAGGATTACTCATTTAAGTTTTCAATTAACATATTTAATTTATTTAATATTAATAATAACTCAATATGATCAATAATTTAACCAAAAAAAGTATTAACATTAACTCGACCTTACGTGCTTAGGGGTGGGGGGTGGTTACTAGTGATAGGATTCTATCACTCCCACTATCCAATCAAATCATGTCATGTCAGCACCCAATATTCTATCACTAGTGATAGAAATGTAGTGGGGATCGTATCACTAGTGATGGGATTCCAATGTACAAGTATTAATGCACAATGTACAAGATACTCATTCATCACCCAATATCTTCAACGTTATATATATATATAACGAGTTATACTCTATCACTAGTGATGGAAGTGGAGGCGGCAGTGTTCCACGAGTGATACTATTGTATTACGGTAAATAACGTATCAACCCCGTGTGGCCTTAAAAGTAAGATATTTCACATTAGAATTTTCAATTTATCCGATTCACACACAATTTATATATATATATTGGGAAAGGATATATAGAAAACCACTTTTAGCTAGAAAACCCAGGAAACTCTAAGCTCCCGACATTTTTTTTTTTTTGAAAAAAATAACATATGTAATATACATGTTTTTAAGACTTTTGGGCAAAAAAAAACAAAAAAGCGCCGAAGGGGTTTTTAAAAAAAAAAACAAATTTCAGCATTTTTTGTGTAACACGTGTTACATTGCAAAGTTGCTGAAATTTGTTTTTTTTTTTTTAAAAAAACCTTCGGCGCTTTTTTGATTTTTTTGGCCCAAATGTCTTAAAAACATGTATATTACATGTGTTATTTTTTTCAAAAAAAAAAATGTCGGGAACTTAGAGTTTCCCGGGTTTTCTCAATAAAAGTGGTTTTCTCCATATACTTACACTATATATATATATATATATATATATATATATATATATATATATATATATATATCACTAGTAATAAAATAAAATGTAA
This sequence comes from Helianthus tuberosus, assembly GCA_030545235.1. Classification (NCBI taxonomy): domain Eukaryota; kingdom Viridiplantae; phylum Streptophyta; class Magnoliopsida; order Asterales; family Asteraceae; genus Helianthus; species Helianthus tuberosus. The sequence continues at coordinate 26,654 of JARYGA010031071.1, forward strand.
ATCTAATCTAATCTAAATATTAATAAAAGATTACAATTAATGCCATGTGATAATTTCTCCTTTAACTACACAATTATATTTTTATTTTTATTTAAAAATATTTTGTTACCCTTATCCTTATTATTATTATTATTATTATTATTATTATCTATAAATCTCTTAATTTTAATTTTAATATTATATATAAAAATATTTTGTTATCTTTATCCTTATTATTATTATTAAATCTCTCAATTTATTTTCAATAACATATGGAGGAACAGTATATTTTTTGTCTTTTGTGTCTTTTTTTTGGCATTATGATTTTTCATTTTGTAACAAAACTTTAGTTTTTATAATTAATGTCTCAAAGGTTAAATAATTTTAGTTTTTTTATTAGTTTTACGTTTTCCCGGATTTGTTCGTCGTTCATTGCTATTTAGCACGGTGTTTGATAGTCACGTTTGGCCCCTCAGGGTTTTTTTTTCATTTGTATTTGGTGGTCACATTTGGTCTTTTAAGTTTTTTTTATCCCCTCCACATTCTAATGCGTATTGTTATAAATTCGACTTCATCTACATTTTACGTCACGTAAGTCACTTTTTGTTGGGAATTCGTGTTTTTTTTTTTTTTTGCTTTTCCTTTCAGTCTCCGTTCGATGCTACTTAGCATGGTTTTACGCCCCCCATCTCCTCAACGTTGGTAGCATGCTTTTATGCCCACTGACCCGCAACGCGGGTAAGTTAAGACTAGTAAAATGTAATAAAAGTGCCATGAATTTAGTTTGAAAAAGAGAATGAAATCATAATGGAATATGAAAATTTGGATTTCTTTATTCAATAGAAAAGGAAAGTTGATCCGACAAATCCCAACTTCTTGTTCAAGCTGATTCTTTTTTCTTCGATATCGTACACGAAATCATTATGATTTTATTTTCATTTATTTCTACCAAGAAGGAAAATATATAAACATTAAAATTCATTAATCATAAATATATATGGGTTATATGAAGGGTAATTATATTTTTTTAAACCCACCAAAATATGGAATAAAAAACATATCTACACTATTTATTGAATTTAATAAAAAAAAACCTTTAAATTAAATAAACAATTAATACATAAACTGTATTTTAGTAAATAGTTATATTTGTTATTTTTTTTTTAATTCTTGCGCGTGCACCCAGCAAGACCTCATAGACTTTATAAATCAACAAAAGAATTTCAAAAACAATATTTTTCACATAATTATTTGACTATTAGTTAAATGAAAAACATCATAAAAATGTATTTCAAAAACAATATTTTTCACATAATTATTTGACTATTATTACCTATATATATATTAATTTTACAACTTAATGAACAGTAATTTCATTTGGATAAACAAATAGTATTAGGTATCGGTACCCGCTTTTACCAAAATATTAATTTTACAACTTAATGAACAGTAATTTCATTTGGATGAACAAATAGTATTAGGTATCGGTACCCGCTTTTACCAAATCGGGTGTATTTTCGGTACCGGTTCGGCACCGGTATTCACCGATTTTTATCCTCAAATACCGGTGCCGTACCAGTACCGAGCCGTACCGTACCATGTATATTCGGTACCTGTACACACTTTTTGAGAATAGTATTGGGTACCGGTACCGGTACCCGCTTTTACAAAATCGGGTGTATTTTCGGTACCGGTTCGACACCAGTATTCACCGATTTTTACCCTCAAATACCGGTGTCGTACCAGTACCGACCGGTAACGAGCCGTACCGTACCGTACCAGGTATATTCGGTACCGGTACACACTTTTTGAGATTTCGGTAACGGTATTTTCGGTAACGGTATTTTCGGTACCAGTTCATACCGAGCTCATCAAATCATGTAGCAACGTAGCAATGCAAGTAATTGCACCGTTTAGATTACTTTTCATACACACAGTAAGTAAATTGTATTTCGTTTTAATGAGGTTTTATATACACAACAACTTATTTTGCTTTCTTTTTTGTCTTTTTTCTGTAATGAATGAATTGTAGCATGTAAAATTAACTTGGATATTTAGATTATTGATGAGCAAATCGTATCAAATTCTGTAATCAAACCGGTATCGTATCGGTACCAAATTTACTATTACCAAATCATTTTCGTTACCAATTTGGTACCCACCTTTTGGCGTTTTCAGAATCGTTACTTTCGGTTCGACACCGGTCTAGCACCATATACTTGTATTTATTGATTTTTACCTTCAAATACCATACCGTATTGTACCGAGCATTTTCGGTGCCGGTACCTAATTTCGATGATTTTCCGGATCGGTACTTTCGGTGCCGTTACCGGTACCGAGCTCATCCATATTTTAACGTGTTAGCACCGTAATAACTAAATTGAAAACAACCGAATTTTCAACGTGTAGGACGTGTGGGTGTCCTATTATTATATATTAGGTTATTTAAAATCGTTCTTTTTTAGGACGGAGTGACCATTCTTACCACGTCATTTTTATTATGTTTTGATATTCGGTATCTGTTGCTGACGCGCGTTTTGCAGACATTGGGTCCCCGCCGTAACGCGCGGACGGAAAATCAACTAGTTATACATATGATGTTAAAGTGACGATGAACAGTAAAGATTACTATTTAAGTATTTGTTTTAATTGTTTAATAACATATTATTCATTGATACATATAATTTTTAAGTGATTATATATTATTATCTGATTTGATTACTGATTACAATTTTTTAGGTGTTTGTTTTAATACGCGAACATTATATTTTTTAAAGAAATTAACTTTACAACATGTTTTTAACACTGCGATAAAATGATATTGAAAATGGATATTGTGCCGTTGTCATACCAAACTGAATCGAAACCGCCGATTAATAGTAATATATTGTTTTAACTGGTTACGTACCGACGCTGTAACGAACTGAACTGATTCCAACTGAACAACATCAGTATCGGAATTTGTTCTTATTTTTTTTTACCGATATAAAGCATGTCAAAATCTTTTTGCAAATGTCAGGACATTATTTTTTATTTTTTTTCTCCTTCGATTATTATGGCGAGTTCTAGCACAGTACTGCACGGAATCGATACCGATTGAATTCATGCCGCGTAGTGCGTAGGAATATCACTATCTATATATGAATTTGAATTTGAATTGAGGATGAACAGTGATAAGAAAAATTTTAAAGTACTCATTTTAATTTGATTTTTTTAACTATTCTTTTTAACTTGATCTTAATATTTTAAGTATTTTGTTAAACTTATAACTTGCGTACATTCACTTTTTATATAAATCTAATTACACAGTTATGTTAATTTTTTCCAACACTACGATAAATTTTTTTGTTGAACATGAATACCG